>JAHUTJ010074622.1:0-25942 GCA_036250325.1 Characodon lateralis
TTCTATTTTGTCCTAATACCATCGCCTTACTGGGCTGGTATTCACAGGATAACCCTTAACAGACCGAAATATTATTTGATAAAATATTAAAATATTAATATTAAATAATATTCTCAGATTCATAATCACAACATCTTGTTGAAATACATTGTCACATACTGCTAAGCTTCCAGTGAGGAAGGATATTGAGTGCAAGAAAGAGTAGGTTAGATAGGAGGCAACCGGGGACGAGACTGAGATTGAACATTTGTTCCAGATGTTGAATGTCTTCTTTAGATTTGTGATGGAGAAAGCATTTTTCTTTCTAGTCATCTGCTGTGAGATCAGGATCTGAACCACAACTTAACAAAATGATGGAAAAGATTTGCCCCATACTCAGGATGACTCTAATCCCTGCAGCGGATAGCAGAAAGAAATATCTGGTATGAACCAACAAACATTCCTCTATTGCAGGGGACATGAAGACAATTTGTTCAGGGATTTTCTAAACTGACTGGCCCCTCTTTCTTAAAACAGTCTGTTTTTTATAATTTATTTTCATTATTACAAAGGGCAGGCATTGTAAATATGTTAAATGGATTACATAAATAATCTCAATGATGTAGCTATATAATAAACAAATGGCAAAGTGACTACCAGTGACCAATTGTGTAAGGGCTTCTGGTAGATTCAATGCAAGAGGGACTGGCACTGGAATTCCTTTCTGCTCAATGCCAACGCAAAAGTGTAATTTAAACATAACACTGGTGCCTTTCAGTAGGGCAGAAACTAATCAGAACCAGTAGCAACCTACCCTGGTGAGACTGTAATTGATCCCCTCAAAAAAACCTGATGCAACGTTACCAGAAACACAAAACAGGGCTGCATAGTAGGGATCCTTTACACCGTAAAATACGCTTGGTATAAATCAGTTCCCTGTTTTTTACACTACAAATCTATATAGATTTTTTTCCCCTGAATTTCAGGTACATACTCCATTAAGGAGCATCTATTGTTTTACTATACAGGAAAGCAACACGTAAAATTTTTATTTTTTTCCTAAATGGGTATAAATTCTCAACTACTTATTGTTTTTACCCTAAATAAGACAGCAAACATATTGGTTACCGTTAATGTTTATTTTTTTCAATTTTTTTTTCCTGTGCCTTCAAAAAGCTTGCCCCAGAATTGAAAATGGTATCGACGCTGAAGTATTTTTCTAAGCATCAGTTTGGCACTTTAGTATCATGACAACTAGTGTTGTAACTGTACGAGTAGTCTTACCAAAGATATCATGGCAACAAAGATCTGAACAATCAAAAAGGCAGGCATTTTAGATGCATTTTTATATTAATGTGCTTTAAAACTACATTACTTTTCCATACCCAGACTGTATATCCCTTGGACTCCCTCAATTACAGAACACACTTACATACACAAGTTTGGAATCAGGACCTCCTGAGGTTGCTAGTGGGCATGGTTGATTGACCCTGCTTCACCAATCTGCCCAGCTCTCTGCCAGAAAATCAACCAATTAAAAAATGCAGGCACAACAGCAGCAAGAGCGGGGAAGGGGGAGGGTTTTAACAGCAGCTGCTAGGCTGAATTTGGAAGCAGCTTCAAGGGTCCGACCTGAATATGCAGGACAACCAAGCTCTGCTTCTGATGTAAAGATATAAAACAAAAAGTTTTAATTGTCTGTATTCTTTATACTTTATGTGAAAAACTTCTGAGTTTATGTGCATTAGCAAGGCAGTTAGATGTATTGGGGACTTCCTACTTCTGATTTTGGGAAGCTCTTACATGCATTTACATTGTTGTGAAAAAAATGTTTGCCCGCTTAAATATTTTTGCTTTTTTTGCCACTTTTAAATGATTGAAATCATCATACAAATTTTAATAATAGATTAGGATAACCAGAGTAAATACAAAAAGCTGTTTTCAAGTTACGATTTCATTCATGAAGGGAAAAAAAAAGGCTATACAAACCAACCTAGGCCTTTTGGAAAACTGCAAATGCCCCTAATGTTAATTTCTGATTTGAGTGTGATTAAACTATATCTTTTAGACAGTTGAACTAAATTTCACAAGCCAACTCCAGTCTGATTATTACCTGACCTTCAGATATAAAAAAGAATTTAAACAGAACTTACCTAAAACAACAACACATCATCTAAAAAACTGGAGAAAGCATGCAAAAGTGATTAACCTTTCCAGGAGAAGTCGGTCAACCAAAACTACTTCAAGAACACATCGACAAGTTAACCAGGAGGTCAACAAAGAACCCAAAAGCACATCTAAAGCTCTGCAGGCCTGACTACCTCAGGAAAATCTTCTGTGGACTGATAAGACAAAAGTATGGCTTTTAGAAGTTGTGTGTCATGTTACATCTGACCTAAAGAAAACTCATCATACTGTCAGTCAAATATGGTGGTAGTAGTGTGATGGTGTATGGTGTATGGCAAGATCTGGACAACTTGCCTTAATTGATGATTTAAATTTATAATTGATAATTTCAGTTAAAAGTTTTAATGCACAAGAAAAAAATTAAATCACTCTGAAACTGCAAACAGGAAAAACTCTTCGACACTGACACATACTGTGTGTTTTTTACTATAATGCAGCCACTACAAGGCACATCCAGGGATCCAGTAATATCTATGGAGATTATAGTTCTATTTCCAGCAAAAAAGGAATAAAACATACTGTTAAAAGCGAATGTTTATATACTTTAGGTATACTGTAAAAAAATACACAATCTTTTTTTCTCATTTTGACATTAAATCTAAAACAGGAAAGGTTTAGTTTGGAAGTGAGGAAGTGAAATCTCATTATCGGACATTTATTTTGTGTGAAAAATGTAATTAACATGTTTTGTATAGTCCATAGACCTAACCCAAATGTTTAAGAGGAACTATAAGGTGTCAAAACAAGGTGAGATCTTTCCATGTAATCCATGCAAGATTTAGTAATTGCTCACAGTTAACTCCATAAAAATTAGAATAAACACCCTTATGTGTAATCCATGCAATAATTATTAAAATACACAGTTGAAGCAGTACAGAGTGAAAACAAGCATATTATCATATTCTGGGACTGAGAGAATGAAGAGGCCTGAGTGGAGCCACATATTATCTGTGCTATCTTTTGCAAAAATATAAACAAGTGTATCCAAAGAAATGATGTATGATGATTTTCCATTCTTTTACAAGTATTAAATGAAATTAGTAATCTTTGATTATCAAGTTAAAAGATGTATGATTGAAATATGGTTATGAACTGAGAATTAAAGTAAAAAATCATTAAGGTTTGAAATTCTCAATCAGCTATATACAGTATGAAAGAGATATAACATTGATCATTTGTGAAGCATGAATAAAAAGAATGTGATGGTTTTGTAACTGTGTTTTAAAGTAAATGCACAAAGCAGAGAATGGAATGTGTAATACTGTGTAAAGTTTAAAACTGAGCAGATTAGGGAAAGAAATGTAGGATGACTACGAGTGACGAGAGCCGGCTGCATGCTGACAGAGAATCTTTTTGAAGACCAGCACAAGGAAGGGAGGATGTGTCCTCAGCCAGCTGCGTGGCTATTACCAGCATCGACGAAAAACAAGAACCAGAAAGTCACGATGACCATGACTAAGTATTGAGCAATAACTAAGAAGCTGAGCATAATAGGTTGTGCAATAACTGAGAAGCCTAACAAGGGGCTAACTGGTGAAAGCATTTGCACTATAAAGGCAATGCTGAGCGAGGGAATTGCGGTTGTTTCCTCGCAGAAGACCAGCGAACAGATCGGATGGAGAAAGAAGCTCAGATGGAAAAGGAACAGAGATACAGCCCAGCTGATCGACTGCATTAAAAAAGAGGATCAACCTGTTTACCGTAGAAGGACTGTGCCTCATGATTAAGAATCTGATTTCATCAAAAGCCTTTTTATCCAGACAACAGAAGTGAACTTGATCGGTGAACAGCTGATTGCTCTAAGTTTCAGGCTTCTGGAAGTCCTGAATCAACCTCATTTATCTCTCTGGGTTTCCTTCAACTCTTCAGCCTCTGGAAACTACTGTCTTCGGAGACAAATAACAACAAAGATCCTGTTTAACCATCAAAGTCTGGAGCATCAGTGCCTGCCACTTAAAGGAAGAAAACTGAAGATTAAGTTGTATTCCCTTCAAGAAACCACTCGTTGTTATCAGAAGAAACGTCTCCATCAGGTGCATGGATGAGCCTCTGTCTTCAAAGCCTCTCCAAACTCACTAGTTTAAGCATCAGGGAAAGACAGGTTGAGTTGATTAATTTCAATAATAGAAATTAATCATTTTGTGTTGCCGAATTTAAGCTGTTACTGACCCCTGCAAAAGCGTTACTAATTAAAGAAAGCATATAAAATTCTAGTTAAATCGTGGACATTCAATTATTTGAGTCACCGTATTTTTGTTTTTTCATGGGTGGTAATGGTCTTGTTGCCTGGTTCTAAGATATTTTAGGAGGTTTTTATAGGTTGCCTTAGCCAAGTTTGTTAAAACAGTGTCCTTGGGGCTTGTGCCGAGCCACTAAAATTAACCTAGCCCATATACCAAGAGCCAGTTGTAAAATTAGGGAATGAGCAGCCGTGAACAAAAGTGACTGTTGACGTGTGTATGACTACAATAGGCTACTCAGTCGTCCAGACCTCCCGTTGAAGAAGGGCGAGACTTTTGTATGAAGGCTGTCAGAGGCTAGGCGAGTCATTTCCCGACACCAGCTTAAACAGAACTTTCAGTAAACCTGCTTAGTAAGATCNGAACTTTCAGTAAACCTGCTTAGTAAGACCTTTCAGGTTTAGGGAAGTCCGGACCCGTTGGATGGAGAGCTGGATTGAGCAATCCCTTTAGACATAGGGAAGTAGGAGGGAGGGGTTAGCTCATCGGACAACGAAAAAGGTCACTTTTAAGATAAAAACCAAAGCATCAGTGACTTGTGTGGCATTTTGGAAATATTAAAGATATCAAGACATCAGGAAGAGAATTACAACCATCCACAAGTTTAGTTCATTGTTGAGTAATATTTTCAGATGCTTGAAGGTGCTAAGTTCTGCTGTCACATGCACCAATTACAACTGCATGAAAGTATAAATAATATGGCAATATGTTCTGGGTCCTAAAAGGAGAAATGTTTGATTTTGTATTATGAGAATATGGGCCTAAAAGCATTGAGTGCATTCATTAGTTTCAGTCGGTAGTCCAACTTTTCTTTACCTTTCTTTACTTTCCTTAGCCATGCCACTGCAATGTACCTTTTTCACCAAGCACTTTGAATTGTCTTGTTGCTAAAATGTGCAAGAGATTAATGTGTTTAGATGCGAAATGTGTCAATCAACCTAAGAGCAAAACACCTTGTCAAGATGCTGGCTAAAGTTTTTAACAGAATGTTATTCCAACAGGAAAATGGACTGAAAATGGGCGGAAACACCACTCAGAGAGAAGAAGCCATTGCTTAAAATCACAGTTTGAAAATGCATGGGGACAAAGGGGACAAATACCTTATTCTTTGGAGATGTCCTATGGTCAGATAAAACTAAAATTGATATGTTTAACCACAATGACTGTCTTTACATTTGAAGCCTGAGAACATCATGCCAATTAAAAGTATTGGGGTGGCAGCATCATGTTGGGTGGGTGTAATACTATAGGAGGGTCCAGTACACTTCATGGCATAACAGCAAGAGATAGCATAGTAAAGGAGTAACATTACATAGAAATATTTTAAAGCAATATCTCAAGACATCAGCCAGGAAGTTAAAGTTTGTGTGTAAATTAGTGTTTTTAATGGAATAGGACCTAAAGCATACCATTATATTAGGTACAAAGTGACTTAAGGACAACAAAATAAATATTTTAGAGCGGATCTTCACAAAGTCTTTATCTCATTCGCATGGAACACATTATGGACGGTGCTAAAAAGGTGGATTCAAGGGAGTCTAACAACCTTACCTAATTTTGTCTGGAGTAATGGGCCAAAGTTCCAGCATGCTATTGTGAAACTCTTGGGGAAGGATGCTCAAAATGTTTGACCCAAGTCATACAGTTTATAGACAGTATTATTAGTATTTAAACTTCTAAATTTGAAAAAAGTTTGAAAAAATGTCTAAGAAATACTTCCACTCTTTATTTTGGCATTTAGCAAACAGAAATAATTTTGGTAATCCTAGCTGACGTTAATCAGGAAAGGTTTTGTCTATTTTAATGTCAGACAGTACGGAAATGAAGTTGATATTACTTATTATGCAATGTACATAAATATCTGATTTGAACTGTAGGATAACTTGTGGGTTTAAAACTGCTTTTACTGTACAACCAGAAATATGACTACAGGTAATTCTCATCACCATTAACTGTGTGTGGTTAGCTCAGCCCTTACTCACATATGTTGGGAGAACTCAGGTGCCTCATCATTTACGTTGGCCATCCTTATTCGTACTGTTGTCGTTCCTGTGCGAGGGACCTCTCCCTTGTCAATAGCCATTACTACAAACTCGTACAGGTGATTGGGTCTCTCGTAGTCCAGGGGTCCTGCTGGGAAGATGGTCCCGTGTGGGGAAATGATGAAATCTGGACTTAGGGTGTAATAAGTCAAATCGGCATTTGCTCCTGAGTCGCAGTCGTTGGCTGACACTAAGGTTAAGAAAAGGAAATAGGAAACAAGAAAAAAAGAGTTAGAAGAGCTAAAAAGAGTAACTTTACTAGTATTATCAATTTTGTATTGTATGCACCTTTGTAAACTAATGATATATATCTATATTCTTTGCTGTCATTTGACTTCTTTGTCTGTTTCAGGGCATTACCCTAGACATAGCTGAAGGAACTTCAGTGATACTACCAATAGAAATCAGAGTCTTGAAACCTTATGCTCACAGTCATAGACTTTGATGGTAAACAGTGTATAGGTATACAAAATTCTTCAATGCATAGGGTCAGTATATAAGGCAGCGGAAATTAGATTAACTTGTTGGACTTCTGCTATTGATGTTAAACCGGATCTCAACTAAACAGTTCCTCAAGCTAAGCCTGGCATCTCTTGGTAGTCTGTAGGGTTCCTCAAAGAATTATCATTACAAACACCTAGTCTTTCAAATCCTACATTCATAAATTAGAGGTGAAAAAAAGAAAATAAAATGCTGAAAAGTAAATTAAACTGTATGACATGAGCTACAGTAAAAATTAACCTGGAAATCAAAGGACTGACATGATTTCTATTTTTGATACAGCTTTTATAGTTGTTTCCTATTTTAATATGTGCTTATCCTGAAAGAAAAATTTCAAGAAGTCTACCTGAGCATGCTAATGATGGAAAAGAAGTTATGCTCATACTTTCTAAAATAGTAGAAAGTGTTATTTGCACAGCAAGCACTGAAAACACTGTCATTTTGCAACATTTCTGCCCATGCTGCTCAAATCGGGAATCCATGGAGCCTGGACCCACTTGTCCACAAATTGATTGCCTTGCTAAAACAGAAAGTTCCACCAGGGATTTGAATAAGCATATTTTTATACTAACAAGAACATTTCACCATCAAAAGCTCAATTCTCCAATTCACCTTACATTGCATTTAGCTCATGTGCCTAAACAAACAATGCACACAGACACATACATACACAAACACACACCCATGTATGAATAATACATGTGAAAGCACTCACACATATCAAAGAAGAAACAACAGCAAACAAAGTGGAATTCTTTAATGCCATAAAGCCTTGGGGAATTTTAAACAGTGTCAAATGAATGGTTTGAGGGTAGTTAATTGAACAAAACCGGCAAAACTGATTTTTATAGTTTGTGAAAAAAAAGGTTTTTGAAGTTGCTGTTTATTCACCTCATTTGTTATAATCCATTATTTCCCCTTTTTTTGTGCAGATAACAGGTATTGATTTTTTTAGGAACGCAAACAATAAATAAAAATGAAGGCCACGCTGCAAATGTTTTAATTTCTCCACCAGGCAATGAACTGTAATAAAATCACCTAAAAGAGGGACGTGTGTGTGTCTTTGTGTCTATGTTTGGGTGTGCGCATATGTGTGTGCATTTATCAGAAGTAAAAAAAAAACTGAAAATGATATTTCTAAAGAAATGTTAAAAATGTTGATGATTTGTTGCTCTTCTTGATGTGATTTGGACTTCTGAAAAAAACGATATTTGTTCTACCTGAATAGCTAGGATCATGTCAAAGCTGTTAGGGCCCTTGACTTCACCAAGAAAGTACCATCTATTGGACTGATCACTCGTTCCTCAATATTGTGTTTGCCAGTCTTATTTTCTTTATTCCAGCCATCCTGCAGTAAAAAAAAAAAAAAAGTGGGTTTTCCATTCTGATATAAAGTGGAGTTTGCCAAAACAAAGTCCCACTGTGCCTGCAAGGCACAGTAGATAAATTGCAAAATAAGTTTGTCAGAGAACACACCCACTGAATGTTTAAGAAGTCTGCAGAGCTTTTTTAAATGGAGACCGGGATATTTAATATCCTGTTTAACACTATTAACAATGGGCTGCACAGTGGCGCAGTTTGTAGCATTGCTGCCTTTCAGCAAGAAGGTCCGGGCTTCGACTTCTGGCTGGGCGTCTTTCTGCATGGAGTTTGCATGTTCTCCCTGTGCATGCATGGGTTATCTTCAAGTACTCCGGTGTCCTCCCACAGTCTAAAAACATGACTGTTAGTTGACTGTTAATTGGTCTCGTAAAAATTACCCTTAGATGTGAATGAGTGTGTGCATGGTTCTTTGTCCTGTCTGTGTTGCCCTGCGATTGACTGGTGACCTGTTATTTCATTTGTTCAGAAGTACAGCATTATTCTTGCACAAAATATGCAGTGTTTGTTGGAATGTTTGTTCAGCAGGAGTCCCTTCTTGTTTATAGTAGTACAGTAGCTTACAGTGAAATAATCATTTGACGAAAGTCCAACTAAAGCTTTTCTTTTTTTATTAGATATAAGCTGCAAGTTTACTAAAAGGTTATAAATAACAGATTCAAATAAGAAACATAAGTTTGGTAACATTTATCTCAAACATTGAAAACGGCAAACTTCCACAGGTAGGACAGTTTGATAAACAGGCTCCCAAATCGATGGAATTTAGATTTGCATGCACCAAAGGGTAGGATGGATCAACAGGTAGGATATTTTATTAGATCACCCGCTTTAAAAGGCTAAACATTTATACATTTTATCAAACCCTCAGGGTGTCACCATACTAGGTATATTATTTAATACACCAAAGTTCTATTTTTTTATTTCAATGTAACACTAAATGGTGATCCTTTACCAAGAATGCATGTTAGGAACAAATACATTTAATGTGGAGGATGTAAAGTCACAACAGCACTAAAATGAAATGACTGTATCGACTGTGCTTAGTTAAATACCTTTTATGCGAACACAAAACTCACTCTTTGTAACTCGTCGAACTAACTGAAGAACAGTTCAAGAAAAAATATTGTGCAATTATTAAAAATAAAGAAATTTGGAACTGAGTAGGGTAATTAAAAAATGTACAAAATATGCATGTATATTTTTGTATAAAAACAACAACAGACTATATACAAGAAATGGAAATGCAAATAACAGCAGGGATGTAAACATGTGTTTATTGGGAGCAGTGATGGATGTAAAGTCTAACAGCTGCTGGGAGGAAGGATCTGCAATAACGCTCCTTTGTTCACCTAGGATTCAGCAGTCTTGTCACTGGAGGAGCTCCCCAGTTCTGGAACAGCTTCATGCATGGGGTGGGAGACATTCAACAGGGATGTGATTTTAGTCAGATTTCTTCTGTCTTCTACCTGCACTAGGTCACGGCGGCATCATAGGACACTGCTGGCCTTCCAGATGAACTTATCCAACTGCGTCCTCTTAGCTGTAGATAAGCTGCTGCTCCAACAAACTATACCACATAAGATGGCTGATGTCATCATAGAGTCAAAGAATGTCTTCAGAAGATGAAAGACCTCAGTGTCCTCAGCAGGTAGAGTCTGCTCGAACCCTTCATTCAGTGTTGTGACTCCAGTCCAGTTTATTGTAACACCTAGGTACTTATAAGAGTCCATTATATTAATGTCAGTTTCCTGGATGTTCACAGGTGTCAGTGTGGTGGGTCTACGCTTGTGGAAATCAACCACCAGCTGCTTGGTTTTTCCTGTGTTGATCTGGAGGTGTTTCCACTGGTACTGTTCCACAAGGTCCTGTGACTACAGTCTGTGTTCTGAGCTTACCTCTGATTATGGCAGAGTCAGCAGAGAATGTTTCTGGATGTCAACCTGGGGAGTTGATGGAGCTGACTGCAGTGTAGAGGATGAACAGGAACAATGCCAGCACAGTTCCCTGTGGGGTTCCCATACTGCAGACCATGCTGTCAGACACACTGTGGACAGCCAGTGAGGTTGTTCAGTATCCGCCTTGGACAGGTGTTGGTCCATTCCTGACAGCTGTAGTTGGTCCCTCAGATGTCCTGGATGATACTGTATCTAAAGCACTGGAGAAATCAAAGAACATGATCCTCACAGTGCCTCCAGGCCCCTCCAGATGGGTCAGAACTCTGTGCGGAAGATGATGGCATCATCCACTCAGATGCCAGGCTGGTAGGCAAATTGCAGTAGATCCAACAAATGGTTGAGGGCTAACCTCTTGTGGATCTTCATTAGATGCGAGATCAGTGCTACGAGCTTGTAGCTGCTCAGGTCCTTCAGATGTGTGGTCTTAGTCACTGGTCCCACGCAACACGCTTTCCGGCATCAGGCTCATGTTGAAAATGTATCCAATGATGTCACACTGTATCTGCACAGCACCTCAGGAGGCTGGAGCTGATACCATGCAGACCTGCAGAGGGGGTGGGTGATTGCTGAGAGCTGAGAAGTTTTTAAGTTCAGGGAAGAAAGCAGGCAGTCTTCGAAGATGAGGAGATTTGCATTAAGGGAGGCAGGCTATGGGGAGGGGTCGGTGTCTGATCAAACCTGTTGCATGAAGCTGATACAGGAGATGGAGCAGCCCAAGACCCAATTGACACAAAAACAGGTGCACACAGTCACACAATTCCACCCTCATGAGTACACATGAAAACACTCACACCCACACACCTAATGTAAAAACACACAACAATGGATGCTCACTCACACACCCCATACATACTCTATACTCCTAAGTCTTGGTACCGATACCCCAGAGGGGCAACCAGCCCGCAGATCCAGGAGGTGGTATTCTTCATACTGGGGTGGAGACAGGCAGACCGCCCCAGTCCAGACTAGTGCCGGCACCACCTGAACTCAAACAACACCGACCCCCCCTCCAACCCCAGCCCCAACAACCTCCGTCCCCATCTGGAGAGGGGGCTTAAAACAAAAGAGGGGTCTACCTGGTGCAAATGACCCTGCCAACCAGAGCCGTCCCAGATTAAAACAGTCCCAACATCCCCAATGAATTCCGATCTCAACCCCATGAGCCCCCCACCTCCCATGGACCCCAACATGAATCTCCCCACAAGGCCACTCTTGATCAGGAGAGGCTAACTGAGGCTAACTAAATAGGCCAACTGGTAAGACCTACAGATTTGAAATTTAGTACATAGGTAGATCTCCTCAAATCATGAAAAAAAAAAAAAAAACTCTTGCATGTATGCCCTAAAATGAACAGGAAGTCAGCCATTTTGGGTCAAAGGGTCAATTTATGGCGTTTCATACATGTTGAACTTTAATGAATTCCTTCTCGGGATTTTGACCTGTCAACTTCAAATCTAGTCAGTATCCACAAAAAGTTATAAAAATCATAAGTTTTTGAGCATGTTTAGGGGGTGTGGCCGGACCACAAACTTTGCCTACTGGACATAAAATTTAAACAGCTATAATTTTTACATAGAAAGGCTGAATGAGACCAGACTTCGTATGACTGAATCCTTTTGGGTGCCCAATGATCCTTTGTGGTCAAAGGCTGAATCTTTAAAGGCCCGCCCCCTGACAACAGGAAGTCACTTTTTTCACTTGGAAAGGTCCCTCTCTGACCCTCTTGACCTAATCAACTTGAAATTGTGACAGAAGTCAGATAAAAGTTGTTCTAACTTCGTGTGGAACAAGGAGACTGTACTCTGGAGGTTGTGGCCATTGTGGCCGTGGTGGCGTGGCGAAGTGAGACATCGCGCTGTGGCCATAGGTTTGGCTCCAAGTTCCACATATATTATCTGATCTGCACCAAATTCTATATGATCAATATTAGTCCAGTCCCCAAATACATCCAGTGAAATATTTTGTGGTTGTGACAGTGTGGGGAATTTCAACATCTCGCCATTTGCAAACAGTTAGCTGTAAATTACAGATGCATGATCCAATTTGCATCGAACAGCATAAGAATGATCTTTGTCAACCTACAAACAGCTCAGTGAGAGTAGGCTTTTGCTGCCTCAAAGCATGTGGCTAAGCCTCAACGCCTTCTCCCCATAAAAGATGAAAGGAGCTTATTTTGGTAACATATTTCAATGGAATCTAGTCTTAAGATAACCTGGGGCGTGAAGCCAGCGACCCATCCCCCCGTGGTCACGATATAAGCCGGAGCAACGCTTTGCTGCGAGGGCCGCCAGCGCTGATGGCGGCTTTAATTTTACATGTTCTCAGAATGAATGAGCAGGGTTAGGGGAGGCAAGAATAGGACTAAATCAATTAAAATACATTAAAATATAGAGAACTCCTTCATTGGGAGGAAGACATTTAAAGAACCAAAACCAGTTATTGTCAGGCAGAGAAGGACACAACAGCATCACTTTCCCGAAACGGTTCTGCAGCCCAAGGTAAGAGTGAAAATATTTTAAAATGTCCTACCGACAAAGGATTATTTTAAATGTAAAATATATGATATAAAACTGCTGGCTGATTTACTGTTTCTTCATTTTCTTTTGGCTCTTCTATTTCAGGGGTCGCCACCATAAATCTCTTTGGTCCCCCTCTAAACCTCCTGCCTGGCAGTTCCAACCTTAGAGTCCATCTATCAGTGTGCTAACTATCCCTCCTCTGTACATGTCCAAACCATCTCAGTCTGATCTCTCTGGCTTTATCTCCAACATATCTAACATGAGCTGTCCCTCTGGTGTACTCATTCCTGATCCTATTGATTCTTGTCGCTCCCGAAGAGAACCTCAACATCTTCACCTCTGCTACCTCCAGCTCAGCCTCCTGTCTGTTCCTCAGTACCACTGTCCCTCAACCATACAACATCGCTGAACTCACTGTCTTGTACACCTTTTCTTTTATTCTCGCTGATATTCTTTTATCACACAGCATACCTGACACTACCCTCCAATGGTTTCAACCTGCTCAGACAAATATCTTCACTGTTGACCCTAAGTACTTAAAATCCTCCACCTTCTTTATCTTTGTTCTCTGTAACCTCAAGGCTCCACTTGGGCCCCCCTCATTGACACACATTTATTTTGTCTTGCTCCAGATAAAGTTCATTCCTGCACTTTCCAGGGCAAACCTTCATCTCCCTAAATTTTTTTCCACCTGTTCCTTGCACTCACCACAGATCACAGTGTCATCTGCAAACATCATAGTGCATGGAGGTTCCTGTCTAACCTCATCTGTCAACCTGTCCATCACCACAGCAAACACCCACTGCCACCTTGAATGTAACATACGTCTCTGCTACTCCAGACTTACTTTATTCGATACCACAGCTCTTCTCTCAGCACCCTGTCATATGCTTTCTCAACATCTACAAAAACACATTGCAGCTCCCTCTGACCTTGTCTGTCCTTCTCTACCAGTATCCTCAAAGCAAATATTGCATCTGTAGAACTTTTTCCTGGAATGAAACCATGCTGTTGCTCACAGAGGCTCACTTTGTATTCTTACCTCAGTCTAGCTTTTACCACTCTTTCCCATAACTTAATTGAATGACTCATTAGCTTTATTTCTCTTTAGGTGCCACATCTCTGTACTTATCTCTTGTTCTTGAAAATTGGTACCAGGACACTTTTCTTCTATTCCTCAGGCATCTTTTCACTTTCTAAGATCTCATTGAACAGCCTAGTCAAAAACTCTACTGCTCTCTCTCCTAGACACTTCCATACCTCCACAGATATATCATCAGGACCAACTGCCTTTTCACACTTCATCCTTTTTAATACCTCCTTTGTTTATTCTTACTAATATTTGCTAGTTCCTGTTGCACAATGGTGGCTTCTTCTGCTTTTTGTTCTCTCATTTTCCTCATTCATTAAATCTTTAAAAGTACTCCTTCCATCTTCCTATCACACTTGTTGCACCGGTCAGTACATTTCCATCTCGATCCTTAATCACCTCAACCTGCGGAACATCCTTCACATCTCTGTCTCTCTGCCTCGCAAACCTGTATACAATCTTTTTCTCCCTCCTTACTGTCCAACCTATCAAACAAATCACTATATCCCCTTTGTTGGACCTTAGCTACCTCTACCTTCACTTTATGCTATGTCTCCCTGTACTCCTGTTGGTTCTTTAGTCTTCACAGTGTCCCACTGCTTTTTAACTAATATTTTTCTATTAAAAACAGGGGGAGGATTCAGGTTCTTTCTCCTAAAGATAATTTCAAAAACTACACCATTTAGAGTTTCTTTATTACCTAGCTTTAATTTTCCAAACAGAATGAAGACATAAAAGTTAAGAAAGCATTGCGTATGCAAACACTTCAGTCTGCAGATGTTTCATATCTTATCTTTACATAACCAAAAGACTTAGTTTTACATCACAAAAGATAAGTGTAGGACTAATAATTAGGGTACACAGCTTAAATAACATAAATTTAAGCTGGAAATGGTTTTACTGTGTTCTTTACAATGTGAGGAATTAAAACTGAAGTCAGCGTCAGAAGTTTGACAAGGGAAATTTCCATGTGTTTACTCTGCAGTCCACGGCTGGTTACAAGGACTGACAGGTTTGTGAATTGCAGCTGAAATGAGGCAGTTATTCTGGTGGAAAGTGATGAACTATCTCTCATCCATTGATGTTAGGTGAAAAATGAATTCAATAGTAGTGTCCGCCCTGAGTCTAACTGCATGCAGCAGCCAACCACATGGCATGAGTCAATATTTAATTTACTAAGTACAGATTTCTACTCCTCGGACCACAGTTTGAGCATTTATCAGAGCACCTTTTTGGGATCTTGCATCGCTATGGGGGAGACTAAAGGCCCTCTCTACACTGATAAGCCACAACATTTAAACTCTTCACAGGGGTTTCCAGCCATGGTCCCAGGGGTAAACTGTCCTACATGTTGTAGAAGAGTCCATGCTCCAACACACTTGATACATGAAAGGGATTAGTCCAACAGCTTATCATAGATTGTGCAAAGATCAGTGAGGTATACATTACTTTAACCTATATCGAGCATGTTGATTGATAAACATCCAAAGCAATGTTCTCTTGAGGATCAGCGTTGGAAAATAATTTCCCAACATGTAAGTTGAGTAGAACAATGGACATAGTAAAACTTCTCAGTACTCTTCCAAGGATGTCTGACAAGAACAATGTCAGGTGTAAAAAAAACACAACTCAAATCAAAATAAAAACAGAAAAGGCAAAATAAGATTTTGATGCAGTTAGGATATTTATTCTCTCAACACGCAAATGGTTATGCCAAGCAAGTAAGATTCTTCCCAAATAAAATAAATTTTCATCCTGACACACACCTCTTATCCTCCCAAGTATCCTATGGCTACCCTAAATCTTCACATTTCAAATACTTTAAGGAGCAGTCCACCAATATTATGTTTTAAAGATGAGTGAAGATGAGCAAAAATAATTGCATTAATTTGAGCTTTTCATTAAATATTGTTGTCCTTTATTTCAGAAAGGCAACCAGGTATCTTTTTAAACTTCAAAACTGCAAAAATGTTTTAAAATTTACTTGAAGTTTCCAGTATTTTATTTTGGCAGTTGATAACATTTTGTTTCTTTCTGTTAACTGATCATCCACTCATAAAGCACGTAGAAACAATACACGTGTTTGAGCACACACACATAGGAGGGTGAATTTCTCACCTCCCTCGTGCACCTGCTGATGGCACCAAACTGTGCCTCCTACATCACACATCTCACATCCCCATCCAGCAATCTACTCCCTCATTCACACTATTAATGTATGTGCACTTAAACCTAAATATTCTCTTATACATAAAGAACCTACAAACTAACAGGATTTCACATCTCGTCTAACTGAAGTTGGAGCACATCATTCTTTAATATGGGTGAACAGTTTATTAACTCACAGAGCTCATCTGGCAACAAATCTAACCTTTTGCCGGAACTTAGTGAAGTGAAATGAAAGAAGTGTTTATTTATAGAATATGAAAAGAACAGCCCTCAGATTTACTCATATTTTAGCAATTATCCTTTCTGTTTTGCCATGATCCACTTAAATATAGACCTGCACACTTAAAATCCATTGACACAACCATAGCATGAAAAAAACAAAACAAACAAAAAGTGGTTTCACGTTTTAGAGACAGCTATAATAAGATCCTTAATGGTGAGACATAAACCAACAAAACCACTGAAATCTCACACAAATGTCTTTGCTTTTATATAACAATCTAGTTAAATAATGATGACAGTGACAACACTGAAGAGCATGATGATAATACCTATCAGCTAGACAGTAACACAAAGTGTAAAAATCCAGGGATCAGGGATCTGTCTGATACATGAATCCAACCCACAAATTTTCTGCCTGTAGTCAAAGTTAATGAGAGTTCCAAAGGTGGGTCATAACTGATATTAATCATTTAGATGCTGTAGAAAATGTTCATAGTTATTTATTGACAATGTTCTGTCCTACATACACTCTCAAACGTTACTAGCTTATTTATTCTGAAATGACAGCTAGACATGACCCAGTAAAACATTATTTTGTCTCACTGTGTTTGGATTAACAAAGAAACCCTCAACTTGGCATGGCAGATGATGGAAACTGAAATGAAACTGGCGGCTTCAATAGTTTGTTGGTTATTTTAGCTAATAATTATCTCTCCACCTCAGAGCACTGACAGAGCAAAAAAACTGAATTCACTGATGGGTTGTTGATTAAAATGCAGAAACATAAAAATTAGATGGTGATGTCACAGAAAAAGGAACATTCTGACACACACCACTGATCCCAATACACATGCAGTATTCAGAACTGGAATACAACAAAAGAGGCAGAGATACTTCAAATGACAGGACCTCAACAAAATCATAAACGTTATCTACATTGTGCATCTAAACGTCACTTGCTTACGTTTAGATTCACTACCAATTGTCACAGAAAAATATGAGTACCAGTGTGCTCCATAGCAAAATGCAATAACATTTTTTTTATATATGTTAGCTAAAAGAACTGCTGAAAACATCCACAATTGATATGACTCCATCTTCCTAACATTAAAACCCATAATGCTACGAATGTTGAAGAAATGTTGAGAAACACATAGGATTCACTGGTTGTGACTCAACATTAACTATATGTAGCCCCAATGCGAACCAAAATATTTTTGTTCAGGTTTAGACCACATTTAGGCAAGTGATTGTGCACTTATACCTTCATGTATTTATCACTTGTCACAACAACAGACCAGTAGTTAGAAGCACAACCTAAATCATGTAAAAACGTCAAAAAGCAATGCTTGCAAATGTCAGGGTCGAGGGTTTGGAGGTAACAGGCAAACAGAAAACAAACCACTAGGAGGAACTCGTAAGGATAACAGGGGAGTTGACAAGAGGAACCAGAAGGAACATTGAAAACTAGAGAGCTTATAAACTGTGGAAAGTGGAGAGTGGACCAATGAGACAGGGAGGCAGGTAATCAGAGGAAACGTGTAACAGGTGTGGACCAGGCTGCAGGGAGGCTGAGGGAATGTGTCAGGTTAAACTAATAAGCAGGAGGAAAGCAGGGACATGAGGAACCGAACCAAAACTAGACTAATAAATAACAAACCCAAGGGAAAACAGATCTATAGGAAAGTGTAAACAAACACATGAAGAACAATAATCTAGAACGTAACAACTGACTGATGTAATCCGAGAAACTGAATGAACAGAAAAAACACCTGACTGATAAAAAGTAAACAAACACAAATCACGAAATGACAGATTGTGACAGCAAGTACAAACCAAAGTTAAAAACAGTGTACATATGTTTGATTGTCATCCAAAAAGCTGTGTTTTAGTTTTAATCCATTTTAAGTTGTGATATTGCTGTTAAAATATGACAAAAGATGACATATGATAAGTAATGAATAAAGCATTGCGCTGCAAATGGTGAACCACGGTCCAGATCAACAAATGTAGACTACCTACACCTAGATGTTAATACAATACAGTATCATTTGAAACATCAAATTCTCTCACGTTTGCCTCATCCACTTTGGGTGGCACAGTGTTTCTAGGCTTTACGGGGTAGCTTTATGGCAATCGCTCTCTGACACCGAGAGTTGGAGTTGACATCGTACAATTATAAACAACACAGAATGGCTGTGTCTGAAAGGGGAAAGTTGAGAGAAAAGATTCTTATTGAGTTCATACTGAACACTCCTTCTCAATGAGAGGTTTAAGTGTTATGATTCTGGGCTGTTTTTTTCTGCACCGCCTCTGTCTAAATACTGATTATCTCTGTGCTAAAGCTATTCTGATGATTGCTTTCACCTGCTCCTTCCCAGCCAGCTCCCTAATCACTCCTCACCCGCTCCACCTGTTGACCTGGCTTTATAAGCAGCATGCTGGCAGACAAACAGCGGCAAATTATCAAAAGCCTTAGTGTGAGTACTTGTCCAGCATTCTTTCCTTATCTGATTGCCTGGTCCTGATCTCGTTTTTGCCTCCTGGATTCCTCTGCTCTTCCTTGCCCACACCGGATATGTCCCTGGCTTCTAATTTCTGGACTTCGACCTTGCTTCTGGCTCCTGACTCCCTCTGCCTAACCATTGGATCTGCCTGCATGAATCTGCCTCCCCATGCATGACATAATTTCTGTGCCCTGATGGCCGATTCAAGTCTCTCCCTCGGATCCTGTCGCCTGAATCAGTCTTCCTGGCTCTGACCAGTTTCTGTCCTCTGACTACTGCACTCTATTCACTATTCGCACTGTTCAGATACACTATTCACTGGTTTTGCAAACCTGATAACCCGTTCCTGTGTGACGTGAACCAGTTGTCGCCAGACAATGATGCTGAGGAGCCAAAAATCAGTTTCCTTATTCTCCCACGGATTCTGAGAGGGTTAGTGGCTTTATTTCTGAGCTTATCATTATTCTCAGTTCTCTGCTCAGCCACTAACCCGTCTGTCTGCCCTCAGAGGTTCCTGAACCTGCTGCTGGTGGTTTCCTGCCAAAAGTCACCTAGAGCTTTCAATAAACCTTTTGATTTTGATCTGTTGTGTTCGGCTAAAATTCTGGGTCCTCTGTACAATCCGTTACAGAATAATTTGGCCAAAATGGACCCCTTCGCTGGCACAACAGTGGTGTGCAGGTGTCGAGAACTCTATTCGACTTTATGTCAGGATGAATGAAAGTTTGGGTATCCTACCTAACCTATCTTCTCCCAGTGCTCCTCAGGTTCCTCAGCATTCTAAACCCACCTCACGGAATACTGTACCTGCAACGGCCACTAAAGAGCCCCATTTGATACCTCCTGAACTGTTTAAAGGAGATCATCATCGGTGCAGAGCCTTTTTGACTCAGTGTGAGATTCACTTTGAGCACCAGCCCTCATCACTTCCCTCCGGAAGATCTAATACTGCATTTATGATCTCACTACTGGCAGGTAGAGCTAAGCAATGGGGCACTGCAGAGTGTCAAAACAATTCTGTTTCATGTCTCTCTTATACTGGATTCGCTAAGGAGCTCATTAAAGTTTTTGATCCTGTCCTTCCAGAAAATGAAGCAGCTAGAGGCTTGTTGTCATTAAAGCAAGGCAGCAAGAGTGTTGCTCAATACATCATCGAGTTTCACTTGATAGCTACTGATAGTGGAATCAGGAGGCCCTTATGGATGTGTTTATGCAAGGTCTAAAGGAGGAGATAAAAGATAAACTCGCTATCTGTGACTATTCTAAATCCTTAAAGGATCTGGATGATCTGGCTACCTCTGCCTCACTGAGAAAAGGAAAGAGAGAAGCCATAAGGAGGCTCTATTTTTATTTCCTAGAGGAATTGGTCCTTGTTTGCTGGATAAAATTAACCCATATCCTCTTGAAAAGTCGTCGGACCCTGAACCCATGCAGCTGGGTTGCACTAAGTTGTCAGAAATGGAACATGCTCATAGAAGACTACTTAATCTTTGCTTCTACTGCGGTGACGAGGGTCATAGAATAACTGAATGTCAGAGGAAAGGTCAGAAAGGAACTCTGCTAAGTCAAAGTCGAGTTTCTACTCTTACTTTCCTGAAATCTTTCCCTGCTAACCATGTGATCTCCTCCATTCCTCACCAGGTCTCGGTCTTCATTGACTCTGGAGCCGCCACTGAGTTTATGGATGAGTCATATGCCAAGGGCTCGGCATCAAGCTCTTTCCAGCTCCTTCCTTGTACAACGTTCTAGCCTTGGATGGTCAACACCTGATCAATTCAAATCAAATTACTGAGAGCATCAGTCTAACTATTGGGGGTAATCACTGTGAGAAGATCACCTTCATCATTATTCATTCTCCCCAATTACTCATTGTGCTTGGGGCCACCTGGTTGAAGAGACACAACTCACATATTGATAGGATAATATTTTACTGGGTTGGTCTGACATGTTCTGCTTCTTATTTATTTTCTGCCTGTTGCCGTCAGCTCCATAGAAGAGAACTACTCACACCTGGCTGAGGTCCCATCTGATTACCATGATCTTAAGGATGTGTTCAATAAATATCAGACCTCAGCGCATCCTTATGATTGTGCCATTGATCTTCTTCCGGGTACGTCACCTCCTTGGGGGCCCCTTTATTCTCTGTCTGTTCCTGAGAACCTCGCCATGAAAATCTATGTAGAGGACTCTTTAAAAGCTGGCATCATCCGCCCATCATCCTCCCCTGCAGGAGCTGGATTCTTTTTTGTGGGAAAAGAAGACGGCTCTCTCAAACCATTTATCAATTACAGAAGTCTTAATGACATAACGGTTAAGAACCATTATCCACTTCCTCTAATGAACTCTGCTTTTGACCTTATTCAGATCGCCAAGTACTTCACTAAACTGGATCTCCGGAATGCCTATTATCTTGTCCGCATCAGAGAGGGGACGAATGGAAGACCGCATTCAATGCCCCTGATGAACATTACGAATACCTCGTAATGCCATTCGGATTGACCAGTACTCCAGCAGTGTTCCAGGCATTGGTCAACGACGTTCTCAGAGACATGGTGGGACATTATGTATATGTGTACCTTGATGACATTTTGACTTTCTCAACACTCTAGAGTCCTATAGGCTCCATGTCTGGTCTGTCCACCTTCGCCTTCTCCAGTACCACCTTTTTGTGAAGGCTGAGAAATGTGAATTTCACACTTCTTCTACCTCTTTTCTCGGCATTGTTATTTCCCCTAACCAAGTCACCATGGACCCTGGTAAAACCACAGCAGTTTCGGAGTGGCCCACTCCATCTGACCTTAAATAACTTCAAAGGTTTCTGGGCTTTGCTAACTTTTATCGCCACTTCATCCGCAATTACAGCCAGGTTGCCGCTCACCTCCTCCAAGGTCCGTTTTGAGTGGAAAAACCAGGCTGAAAAAGCATTCACCAGATTAAAGTCTCTATTTACCACAGCACCTGTTCTTCACAACCCTGACCCAGAAAGACAATTTCTTATGGAGGCCGACACATCTAATGCAGGGGAAGGTGCAAATCTCAGCCAGAAATCGGCTGATGGTTGTGTTCACCCCTGTGCGTTCTTCTCAAGGACTCTACCTACGGCTGAACACAATTATGACATGGGGGATAGAGAACTGCTTCTCTGTCAAGTTCGCCTTGGAGGAATGGAGGCACTGGCTCAAAGAAGCTAAATAACCATTCATTGTTTGGACGGATCACAAGAATTTGGAGTACATCAAGTCTGCCAAGAGACTCAATCCCAGGCAAGCCAGGTGGGCATTATTTTTTGGATGTTTTAACTTCTCCCCGTCTTACAGACCCGGGACCAAGAACGTCAAGCCAGATGCGCTTTCCAGAATCCATGAGAAATCCGATTCTGTGACCAGTGGTGCAGAAGGATTTGTCCTCCCGTATTCTGTAAGGCTCTCCCTCACCATGCCAAGGTCCCGTTTGCTCATGCTGCTGCCATGAGGTACCAACAGGTATGGAGAAAAGCTAGAAGAACCACGTCTGCAATGTTGGAGGTGCAATCTAGAGCTGCTAATCGCCAAGGCACTCCGGCACCAGCAAACCAAGTTGGCCAGAAGGTTTGGCTCTCCACCAAAAATCTTCCCCTTAGAGTGGAGAGCAAGACGTTGCCATCACGTTTTGTTGGACCATTCCCCATATCCAACACGGTGAACCCGGTGGAAGTCCGCCTCCAATTGCCTCGCTCCATGAGAATCCACCTTACGTTCCATGTGTCCCGGGTCAAGCCCTATGCACGTCCCCTCTGGAACCCTCCTCAGGGCCCCCTCCAACCACCCAGCTCCTGGACGGTGAACCTGTCTGCACAGTGTGTTGCATTCTCCGGTCTAGGAGAAGAGGCTGGGGATTCCAATATCGCATGGACTGGGAGGGTTATGGACCTGAGGGGCGCACCTGGATCCCTGCACGTTTCATTATCGCCTAGGGTCTCATCAGGACCTTTCATAGGTCACACCCTGATCAGCCTGGTGGTCCGTTAGGGGCCGGACCTTGAGGGGGGGGGGGGGGGGTACTGTTATGATTCTGGGCTGTTTTGTCACTGCCTCTGTCTGCCTGCTGATCATCTCTGTGCTGAAGCTATTCTGATCATTGCTTTCACCTGCTCCTTCCCAGTCAGCTCCCTAATAACGCCTCACCCGCTCCACCTGTTTACCTAGCTTTATAAGCAGCATGCTGGCAGACAAACAGTGCCAGATTATCAAAAGCATTAGTGTGAGTACTTGTACAGCGTTCTTTCCTTGTCTGATTGCCTGGATTCCTCTGCTCTGCCTTGCCCATGTCAGATATCTCCCTGGCTTCTGATTTCTGGACTTCGACCTTGCTTCTGCCTCCTGGCTACCACACTCTGCCTAACCCTCGGATCCGCCAGCCTGAATCACCTCCCCCGTGCATGACATCGTTTCTGTTCCCTGACCACCAATTTAAGCCTCTCCCTCGGATCCTGTTGCCTGAATCAGTCTTCCCGGCTCTCCCCCAGTTTCTGTCCTCTGACCAACCCTGTTGTGTTCGGCTGAAATTTCGGGTCCTCTGTAAAATCCTGTATCCTGTATATAAGTTACATTAAGACCTGTTCCATTTCTCAGGAATCAAATTGTTTTTAATAATTACACCCACAGAGATCTAAAAACCCAGTTCAACAGATCCACGAACATTGGCAGAGCACCAGACAGAAACATGCTCAGATTTTAAATTAAAACATTCTTACTATCTCAGAAGATGACCTGTCGCTGGGGGATTTATATTTGTTAGGATTATTTCCATGTAAAAAGGAGAAACATGGAATCAATGACTGTAATGTGGATATTCTGTTGTAGGATGACTGTTTCTAAAGCTATCTATTTTTCAGTTTAATGCTAACCCCTTAAAGCTGAATAAATAGTGGCATTTTAATTCAGAGTGGTGCCAAAGTAAAGGAATCCCTTACTTTGGCACCACTCAGTTAATCATGTCAAGCCCAACTAATTATAAGTGTCTGTTAATTTGTAATACTTTTTTTCAGATGTCAGTTAATTTTACTTTTAGTCCGAGTTTTGTCCAACCTCAGTTTATACACTAACAAACAATTTTGACATAATTTAGGCATATTTTCTGCCACATTTATGCTCTGTGCAAAGAAATGTCAACAATTTACCAGAACCACTAATTCCCAAAGATTCAACCAAAGGGGTTGGTCGGGGTATGATGCCCTAGAAATGTGTACAATTGAACAACTTATGCTGTGTTAAAAGAAGAATGCTGCAAATGTTCATAGAACTCAAATGAGGAATGCAATCAGTTGTGTTAAAGTGTGTAGGTAAGGTGTAAGGGACGGATGGGGCACACAATTCATGGTTTTAGGTTTTTCTGGACGTCTCACCTTGCAACAAGGAGGTTGCCGTTGTAACCGTCTCAGGTATGCCATCCTTGCTGTAAATCGACTGCAGGAATTCTGGAACGCAGTCATTTTCATCAACAATAACAACTCGTACCTGGCAAAGAGGTAAGATAGAGGAGAAAAAAAACAAAATATTTTATTTACAACATGCAAAGATTCCCACTTATTTTCACACAAAAAAGAGAAATATAAGAACAATATTAGAATAAAATGGGTTTCAGGTTTGGTCTGTCTAGTTTTTTTTTAACAATATATTTATCCACATACTTATCCACAGTTTATCCACATATAATATGATGCACCTGCTCAGGAGAGAACCATGGAACTGCACACAAGCATTCATAGTGACAATATGTTTATCTTTCAAGGTGACAGAAACGAAAAGGAAAAAAATAAGAAGAAAAAAGAGAGAGGTGGGGCCTAAACTGATCCAGGAGAGGGAGCAGCCCAAGAAGTTAGGGAGCATAAGGCCACTCTTCCTTTTGAATTTCTGTAAGTATGTTAAAAACTCGGGGGTGTTTGCCTTTCCAGATGTAAATATTTTGTCACACTGTTTCCTTGGTAGCATTTTGAAAAAAACGTGTTTGAGGGTCTATACATAAGGAAACAAAGGGTTTCTAATTTCTGTCAGATTTCTTGACTTTCTATGCCTATTTTCACATTCTTTTGTTTTATGTGTTCAATGCTTATTTCAGCCAATTACACAAAATTTCAACTAATGTGTTTTGATATCTTTGTAAGTGTCGATTACTTGAGTTGTTGCCAATATCTGCTGTGAATTCCGTTTCAATGGCCCAATTAGAAATATTTACCCTGATTATAACATTGTTGTGTTCGGTACTTATTCTAGTGAAGATATTGGACTTTAATTTAATGCATTTTGTAATACCTTTCTGTTAGTGCGTACCCAGACCTCCCTGGGCAATCTCACATGGCAATGTTGAGGATTAAAAGTCACAGTAGGACAGTGTTAGGAATTTTTTAGTGGGGATTACTTCAGCGGACACTGTTCAAATTGGTTTTCGTTGAATCCAGAGTTTCGAAATAACCTAAATTACCCTATCCATAACCAAAAAGAGATTTATACTACAGTCTTCTCCAAAGGAATGGCTTGTCCCTGATCCATCCCGTTTATCTTCCCCCCACCTCAGGGAGGGAGTTGCTGTACTTCAGTAGGTCAGCACAGTACCTCTGAAGCCCTTAGCTCACAAAAGACACGTGTAAAGTTGACTATAGTGTGGATGAGACTGTGCTTTGCAGACACACTCTAATGTCACTCTGCTCATTAGGCACATAAAGGCCAACAAAGGCTATTCCAGCAGATGTTGACTGCTTGTCTGGAGTATTCAGGAGCAGACAGTTGAGCAGGAAGCGTCTTTGACCCTCAACAATATTTTTTTTCTTCCATATAAACAGGCAAAAGTATGACAGACCACTCTGATACACCCACACGCACACAGTAGCTGGTTTATAAATACAAATGGTAGGTAAGATGAAATTCTGTAATATCAGTTAATCCTTCAGCAAAGATCAGCTTCGAAGCAACAGACGGAAAATAAAAACAATGTGACCATGTCAGCTTCCTGAGGTGATTTATCTGCACATGCCAGTCACTGTAAGCTATGTGTGTGTGTGTGTGTGTGTGTTCCTGTCTTGGCATCACAGTGAGAACCATTTTCCCGATTTCACCATCAAATTGAGGACCGTTTGTACCAAAGTGAGGACATTTTGCTGGTCCTCACGACCTATT
>JAHUTJ010074623.1:0-25931 GCA_036250325.1 Characodon lateralis
TTTGGAGGAGCGAGTCAGGAAACGTTTTCCTCCACCAGTATCACGTAGTGACCTGGCCACTATCCTGCAAGAAGAATGGCTTAAAATCCCTCTGACCACTGTGAAGGACTTGTATATGTCATTCCCACCTTTATTATCTTTTTTACTAAGTTACATGTTTTTCAATTAGATCATATAATGTGGAAAATTAAAACAGTTAATAAAGTAAAAAAAAAAAAAAAAAGAAAAGAGTTGACAAAAAATGGTTACTTGTTACAGCCACAGGTTCTGGAGCTCTTCCATCTGCTAACTGCTTACGTCATGAATGTAGCTACGTTGTGGACAAAAATGCTAGTGAGACAAATCTAATTTCCTTTGATTTAATCTTTACCTTTTACCACATCTGCATCGGTGGAGGTGACCCAATACCACAAACCGACAATGTTTGCATCGTCTAAGCACAGTCTGCACTGAGTAAATAGCACCTGCTACAAGGATTCATCTGAATAGTCCATTGACAGAGCAGAGGCATCAGCTTGAACAGCGAAAGCTGCAGACAAGCTGCAGCGTGCCAGTCACCAATTCTAACCTCTCAGATCTGAAGGAAATGAGATGTTTACAGTAATTTGGGCTCTTAGCAGCACCCACAGAGTTAAACATTTATTCAATGAATCGGATTTTAAATATGAGAAGAAGCATCATCTTTAAGGTCTAAGAAACATCAGCTTCCACATAAGGAAGCAGCTGGAAACAGGCACAATTTTAGGGCTGAATGGTGTTTTTTTTTTTTTTTTTTTTTTATTGGTGCACGACAATATTTCCTGTGGTTTTATAGCACTTTTGCTTGTTAACATCTACTCATTGGATCTGTTATTATATCATGCATAAAAGCGTTAGCCCAAATAAATGTTATGGTGCTATCAGTATAGTTACAATGTGCATTATCATTGAAGGACTTGTGTCTTTTTAGTTGTCAGTATTTGTTTCTGTTTATATAGCAGGACAGAAAAAAAGTCCTAAACTGTTTCTTCAAATTGACACAGTGAAATTCGACACATGTTAAATGCCTCATCCAGCCAGTCAAGATGCTCTTTATGCCTACTTTACCACTGTCCCCTTGTGTATGGTCTTAAACAGAGGAGGCCCAAGCTTGTATGGGTAATTAGATATGGGAGTCTTATACTGTACACTAGTCTCCACATTTGATTTTAGAGTAATTTATTCAAGCATTATCACTGTGTTTCAGACACAAGCAACAGACATTATGTCAGACAAGTGGTCAGGTGATCACGGTAAGTGGCTTTAAAAGGAAGTGCCTCTTACCTGTTCATTGCTCAGACATCGTTTTTACATGTCACAAGCTCTGATCCTTCTTCTGCATCAGCCGGGGCTCATCTCCGGAAACGTAAGTCCTACTCGTTCTGTTTCTCTGTGTTCTTCGTTGATATACAGGACCTTTTTGTCCTGTTCTTCTTGTCCTGTGACACTGTTCTTCTACACGAGATCGCGTTTAACACTTTGAGTTACTATATCGAATTGCGTGCTTCCATACCCACCGCTAACTTATGCCGTGGTTGGGGTTCCCCAGCATGCTACACACCAACAACAATCTCAGTATCTGTGCGTTACTCTTTTCTCTGACACATTATAATTGTCCCCTGAGTAAGATATTTATCAAACCATGTACTATAGATTTACTTTTGAAAGATTTTAAATGTGTATAACTTGTATAACAAGAAAATATACATTTTGCAACATTTTGTGGAGGCCTTCCTTACATCGCACCTTCCTTAGTTTAAGGTAGGCAGACTAGCTATTAGCAGAAGAGTGCATAAAAAGACAGGGGCTATCTTAAACTGAACTGCATTAAATCACAGTTTAAGCACATAATTAATGTGTATAGCATAAAATGAAGGAATTACAAGTGACATTTAGAAAGGCACACAATGGCCCATGATGTTTTGATAGATTTCAACAGTTCTCAAACTTATGAATCCTGAATGTAAATCTTGTTCATATGACTGCAACGTCTGGTGTTCATCTGCAAATTCAAAATGCTAAAGGTATTATTTTCCATTTGAATACATGATCACATGATCTTGGCAATACAGGAATTAGGCAGCTGAAGTTTATTAAAACGATCCAAGAGCACACTGATAAGCCCTCAGGAGTGACTTTCAAAATAAATATGACAACTTAGTTTTCTGACAGGGAGCACCCCTAGTCTGTACAGCTGCTTTTGATGGTGGAAAACTGAACCCCTGAACCACAAACATCAAGGCTGACATCTCGTCAGCCAATTGTCTTTGAAATAGAAGCTCCTCTTTTGTTATAGCTTTCTCTTCCATCTCCATCATTTCCTCTGTGGTGTAAACAGGAGTCACTTGAAATTTGAATTAATTTGTTTTTTACAACTGTAACAAACATACATTTAGACCAAAATTATGAATTCATATTTTTAATTAACAGCAGCCTCTTGGTTTTAATAAATCAAAAGATCAGTGTGTGTAATTGTGCCAGCATGTAGCAGTCCAATGTGTTTCATGGTCCATGTTCTGAAGAGCAAAGGTGCACAGGAGTGCACATTTAATGCATGCCACACTTTTTTTGGATGTACACTACCGTGCAATTGTTTTAGGCAGGTGTGAATAAATGCTGTAAACAAAAGAATGCTTTCAGAAATATAAATGTTGATTGTTTATTTTTAAGTGAGCGAACCCAAACATACAGCCAAAGTCATTAAAAACTATCTTTACCATAAAGAAGAACAAGACTTACTGGAAGTGATGGTATGGCCCCCACAGAGCCCTGATCTCAACATCATGGAGTGTGTCTGGGATTACTTGAAGAGACAGAAGGATGTAAGAAAGCCTACATCCACATTAGACCATTGGTTAGTTCTCCAAGATGTTTGGAACAACTTACCAGTCAAGTTCCTTCAAAAACTGTGTGCAAGTGTACCTAGAAGAATTGATGCTGTTTTGAAGGCAAAGGATGGTCACACCAAATATTGATTTTCTCTTCATTCACTGCATTTTGTTGATTGATAAAAATAAATGATTATCATTTCCATTTTTGAAAGCACTCTTTGTTTACAGCATTTTTTTCACACTTGCTTAAAACCTTTGCACAGTACTGTATGATAGAAAGGTTTGTGATGGGTCGGCCCATATTTAAAAAAAGAGATAGGTTGCGACCAACTCCTTTATCAATGATATAAAGGAGGTCCTTGCATTCAGGGCAAAAATGTCCTTGGGATACTCCAAAAACAGGAATATTCCAAGGCCAGAACCACAGATGGCTTAAAGTACACAAAAACCCATCTCAAACATACATCAAGATGCCAAAAAACATCTTGATGATCCCAGAGACCTCTGTTTGAAAATCTTAAACATTGGTGAACTGATGTCACTAATGTTTCTGTTACATCTGGTATGAAACTAACAAGAAAATATCACACAGACAGACGTTCATAGTGGCGGTAGTTTAATGATCTTGGCTGCTTCAGGACCTGGACAACTTCTTGTATTTTATGGAGCCATGCATTCTGCACTTGACCAGAAAATCCCACAAGGAAAGGTTTCAGTGGATATAGAAACTGGATGGATCACTTAACTTAAATATTTCCTTTTTTGAATATGGTATGTTGTTTTCATCTAACTTGTACACAAAACCCATATTCCAAACCTGTTGTCTTAAATCACTTGACTCCTCCATATTTTACTAAATATCGAGTTGTCAAATTAACCCAAATTGGATTGTTTTTGACTGGGTACTGTTTATACATATTTGATCTATATGTCATGTTCTCCTTTGAAATAGATTGAGAAGTTGAGGTTTTGACACAGGTCACAAATTCCTGATATTTAGGCTTCACATTAAGAGATCAATTAAAAGACAAAATCTCCATAGTCACACCTTCTTGTATTCAGGGTTTTAGTAAGAAGTTCTTGAATAGTTTTACTTGCATCAAGCATGCAACCCAAACATGTCACAGAAGTTTTGTCTGTTTATTCTTACTTTTCAGGTGTTCCTCCTTTAGTCTCTTTCTAAGAAGAATTGAAGTTTGGAGAGTAATTTGGCTGCAAAAACAGATGTCTTGTCTTTCTCCTGATAAACTGATGTCTTTCTTTGGTGAGTTTTGTGATGGCAACAAAACTACCTGAAGTTATATGCATAAGTAATATTCTACGTAAAAAAACAAAATCCCCCAAAATGATATATTGTCAGCATTCTTATACCGATACAAGCGAGTACTGAAAATAAGAAGCTGAAACATCAAATGTTCTCAGGTTACAGCATGAATTTGATGAAATTGGCCTTTCTCTTCTATTGTAAGTACTTAACAATGGACACCACCACTTTTGTTACTGCAAAGAGTAGCTTTAATGATCTACATGTAATAGTGTTACTTTCTGGTGTGTAGAATGTAGAATATAAGTAGTATATATTTTTGTCCTTGAAAACAAAAAAATAATAACTATAATGGAAACAAACTTTCTTAAGTGTATGTAAATTATAGATATAGTCTATATGTGGGAGGTTATAAATAAATAACCTGACTGACATATTATTATGTCCTCTCTGATGCACTAGAAAGAGACAGTCTTTATTGAGGCACTAATGACCAAAAAACAACATCGTTCTGGATTTCCTGCCAAAAGTGTGTTACCCAGTTATCATAGAATGATAAGATACATTTAGAATGCCACACCAATATCTGTGATCAATGAACAATATAATCAAGAAAATGTATCTAAAATGTGTCTACTTACAGCACCACATTTCTAAACTGCTGCTTTCTAGGAACTTATATTATAATCAATGTGCTACAGTGATTTCTTATATTGCATCAATGTCCGGATTTTCTTGTGTGTGGTTGTGTTAAAAAAGCAGTCAGTCTCTTACCTGCAGAGTGATCTCAGTTTGAAGAAACATGAGCTAGATCTAAACAATTTAAAAACAAAAAGAGAATTTTTAACTGAAATTGAATTTATAAATTTTCACAAGGCATTGCTTTTTCCTCTAAAAAATAATGTGAATATGCTAAACATATTTTATTTTTTAACATGCATTTAGCACATCATGTTATTATCATGGACCATGGGTCAATATGGTCTACATTGTCAAAAACCAAAGATGTTTAGGTAAATAACATAAAGATGTTGGCAGTGAAAAGGTTTATAAAACAGCATTGCTTCAACCATTAACATATTTTTGATAATGAAATTTTAATGGTAAAAATTTGTTTTAAAACTGCCCCCACTCTAACAAGACCTCCACTTGACACTCAGCAGAAAGCTAACCACTGATTCTTCAAACTGAGTCACTTCTGACTGATGTTTACTTCAGGTAACAGCTCACTGACAGCTCATTTCAGAATCCCATGTCAAAAACATCAAAACAGTTTTTAACAAAGTATCGAAATGCATGTACAATCTAAGGAGTGTTTAAATCCATCCATCCATGATGACAAAGGCTCCTTAATAAAGATGTGGCAATATATTTAAAATTTTAAGGGCAGCTAATACATTAGTAAAATTAATCAGATGCATCTAAAACAATCAGAAGTAGAATAAATCAACACTTTTCCCCCATGTCCTGTATATGTGTCTCCTGTATGTTTGGTGGCTCTTGAGGTTCTGACTTCAGCTGAAGTCTTGTGAATCTTCCCCAGACTCTTAAATGGTCTCACCTTCACAATCTTCTCAAGGCAAAGTTCGTCCCTATTGCTGTGCACCTTTTTCTATCAAACCTTTTCCTTTCACTCAATTTTCCATTATTATGTTTGTATACAGCATTTTGTGAACCATCCATCTATTGTATAAACCCACTTATCCCTGAAGAGTCACGAGGAGACTGGTGCCTGTCTCCAGTGGTCATTGGGTAATACACCAAATGACATTGGTGACTTACTCTTCAGGTGGTGGGTCTCAGTGACTGTCTGTTGGACAGCTGTCAAGACAGCCATCTTCTCCATGATTGTACAGTCCACAACAAATAGCATACTGCTTATGTATTAAAAATAATTTGTATTTATACCTTTTTCTGAGAAATTGAGACATTTTTGGTTTGCAAGCTTTTCCTTACTTGTCAGCCATTATCAACAAAATAACAGAACTAAATAATTGAAATGTACATAGTTGTTTTTTTACCTATCTGAGTAGCAATTATCAAGGTAAACTTGTAACAGAAATTCTATAAACCATACCAAAACAGTAAATATTGTATGTTATTTTACGCCACAAAGGTATCATTGTTTACAGACCATTTAAAGAAGAAGGTGTCATACTTAAAAAAAAACACATTCTGTAAATCATTTAACATTCTCATGTTCCAACACAACTGCTACAAATATTTTAACTGTTTCAGAGCTTGGAAAAAAAAAAAAAAAACTGTAAACCTTCAATGCACCACCAGCATTACAATGAACACAATGGCTTGTAAGAAACACCTTAATGTTTTGGCTGGTTCAGGCACCTATCGGATATGCAGTACGCTGTTCATCTCTATTTTTGCCTCTGTTATAAACTGTTTTAACAGTGCGGTTCAAGTTAGCTCAAGTTCAAGCACAGGTGGAAGTGAATCTGTGGCAGACTGAAGGAAAAAAATAACAAAAGAAAATGAAAACTGAAAAACACAACTTTTAATCTTTTGTGGTTATTAGGAGTAAAGTTAGCTCACTAAAGCAGAGTCTGCTGGGGCTGGTCAGCATGCTGGGGTGGTTAGGTAACATTGCTATAACCTTATAATCTTCCATCTCCCACATGTGGCTGCATCCTCTTCCATAGATAGAAGCACAGTTTTTATTCAATTAATCTTGTATCTCAAGCCTGTGGCTGTGTTTCATTCAGTGCCAAACACAGAATTGGTAAGGTCTTTCGTTAAATCCAGAAAGGAAACAGATCTCAGCTTTACCCAGCTGTATTGTCTGTTGTTTGAAGCTTTGTTAGCTGGTGGGCAGAGCCAAGCAGATGCATGGGAGATGTTTTTTTTTTTGGTTTTTTTTTCGTGCTGTCCAGAGGAATTAACATCCTTTTGTGCATAATGCCTGCTTGATGCATAAAAGTTTGATCTGACTTGTTTGTCCCACACATCTGAAAAATGCTTAACTAGATTAAGATTGGGGGATTTGAGGTCAAGCTGACCCCTGAAACACCTTGTTGTGTTCTCAAACTATTCTAGAACTGTTTTTTCCAACACTTTAAGTCATGTTGTTCTGCTGAACGAAGCCATTATAATATAGATATACTCTCTCTATGAATTGATGTTCATGGTCAGCAGCAATACTAACCCATATATGATGAATCCATATATTCCAGATGAGCCCAGATGAGCATTGTCCCAAGGATGTCACTGCCCCTAATAGTTTGTTTTCTTACAACTGAAATTTTCCTAATGTAAGCAACACACAGGCTGAGACATCTAGATGGTATAAGAGTAATGGAGGATTCACCACACTAGACAAAGACATGCACATGATGTAAAAGCATCTAACGTCCAGTTCTGTGTCCATTGCTTTTGGCAGTGGAAAATGGAGCAGTCTGGACTCCCAAAGAGTTCTGTAATTTCACCTACTACACAACAAACTATGATTACTGCAGATTCACTGTGAATTATGTCATAGCTGGACAAACTTTTTTCTTTTAATCGATTTGAGTTAAAGTGGTTCTCGTTACTGATTAAATGGAGTAATGACTATTCTCTGACAATGACTTAGACTGTGGTTTAACCGACTTCTTCACCCAGTTTTGGTTAATCCTGACCACTGCAGACCTGTACCATACAACAACTGAGAACTAAATTTTGGTGCTTTTATATACATTCACTAGCCACTTTAATAAATAGTCCTTTCTAGTAACTGGTTTCTAAAACATTGTCACATTTAAGAAACCAGTTGATGATTTGAGCTTTTTGACAGGATGCATTATCCTGCTAGAATTATGTATTAGAAGATGTGTACACTGTGGTCATAAAGTGATGGGCATGGTCAGCAACACTACTCAGATAGACTGTTGGATTTAAAATATGTTTAGCTGGACTAAGGGGCCTAAAATCTGCCATAAAAAAATCTCCCACACTATAACACCACTACCAGACTAAACCATTATTGCAAGTCAGGATTGATTCATGCTTCTTTTTCTTGTTGATTTCTAGTTCTGTTCTTACACTCTGAATGTTGCATCTGAAATAAAGACATATTGGATCAGGAAAATTTTTTTCCAATCTGTTGATGTCCAATTTTGGTGAGCCTGTGTATAGACTTAGCGTTTTGATCTTAACAGATTGACGAAGTACCTAGTGTTGTCTTTTGCTGCTGTAGCCCATATTATTGAAGGTTCAATGTGTTGTGCATTCAGACATGGTATTCTGCATACCTTGATTGCAAAAAGTGGTCATTAGAGCTATTGTTGTACTTCTGTCATCTCCTCCCAGTCTACCTATAGTATCAGCAAGGCTTTTTCAGCAGACAGAATTCCGAAAGCAGTGTAACACAATGACCAGAAAAAAATGTCTGTCCACCAGTCAACGTTTACTCTGCATGTACTGCCCAATCAGTGACAGAAGTTTCTTTTTACGTTGTCAGGCCAAAGTAATTTTTATTTTTTTGTTGACCAGACTTGAATGCTGAATTTATTCTTAATGTCATGAAGCTATGTGCTAAATGTAGCCTTTACAGCATGAATGAGATGCTTTTTAAGACTATTTTAGGCTGATTAGTCTTTTAATGATGCTATAATAACTATGGTTCATTGGGTCATCTGCACAAAAGTTTGTTGTTTGTGGTATTACGACATGTAGAATACACTTTAACAATCTCATAGATTTTCTTGGTGAATCAACCTTATTCTGGGACATCCAACAGATACTAGAAAATCAGATAAGGTTTAGGGGACAATGAAGACCTGTTTGCACACTTATTGTACAGTACAGTAGAAAGAGCTGACTTGATTTTTCAGTGCAGTTGCCATGGAGCCTGGGTTTACAGTGATGTTAGGTTTGGTAGCAGTGCATGTAAATATTCACATGATGTCCCGACCCCAAAGACCTTTGGCAAGATGAACCAGGGTATTTCTGTGGTTTTAAGGTTATAGCTTATCACTGTAATGTTTATACCACTCTTCAATAGCTATCTGTGCCTGAAATGCAAAATATATTCAATACAATTGTACTAATACTATAACCAGTTATTGTTTCTGACTCAGGTGGTGGCATTGTGTGTGAGGTGGTTTGAAAGCTACTGGATACAGCAGGGGATTGTGTCCAGACAAATTAAGGTAAATTATTCATAATCAGTGATTAACTATCCAGATGAGACAAGGGTTTAGAGCATCTGTTATCTGAATATCAAGTGAGCTGGCAACAAGATATCGGCTAAATTTAAAGTGAATATACACTGCCATTTGGAGGTGCAATATCTGAACATATTACAATATGTAATGCAGTCCAGTATTTGTCAAGCTACCGTTGATTTGCTGATGCAGCATATTATGGCAATAGTTGGATCAAATCAGATGGATCTGAATTAATTAGATCAACAGATTAGTCATTTACAGTATGTACCATTAACAGTAAAATAGATATTAAACTAAATGTGTAATTGTTTAAGATCCAGAAAGCTAATTTGCGCAAAATAATCCAACACATTTAAAGAAGTAATTTTTTTGACTGATTGCTTGAACTAATTTTTTTAAATACATGTTAATACCAATATAATTGTGGCAGTATATTTACACTTATTTTTCACTTTATTCATTATCACATTGCTCCCAACACCCAGAGAATCTCTTCTGTTTTAAATTATCTGTGTTTAACTATGTGTTTAAAACTGATCTGTCTGGGAAATAAGACAGTGTGTGAATATGAGATTAGCTGAAAATGTTTAACTTGAGAAAAAAAAAAAAAAAAAAAAAAAGTGAGAAAAATATCTAGGATGAACTAAATTTGCATATTCTTCAGAAAGTAGCAGCAATCTGGGAAATAAAATAGATTTTATTTTTATGAAGTACTATTTTAGTTAAACACACACAAAAAAAAAAAAAAACTCATTCACAAATTCGATTTCCTGTCTTTTTGTTTATTAAAAAAGGTGAACTTATTTATCTGAGAACAGTTTTTTTTTTTTTTTTTTTTTTTTTTTATTAAGAAGCAAACAAGTAAGACTAAAACATAAAATTGACTGCCACTGGCATGTACCTATTCAAAAATAAAAGGAAAACAATGCATGATATGTTTTAAAACACACAAACAAACATAAAAAAGAACAGAATTGAATAAGTTCTCTTGCAGAAATATCAGGTCTGTGTGAATTCCTTACTATCTACTGAAACAACAGGTATCTGTCCTCATAATGTCTCTGTCTGTCCTCTCTCTCACTGTGTTCACATTTATACTGCGTCCAACAGCGACACACCATCATCATAACTCCTATAGCTTGCTCTAAAACTACAGAAGAAATTAACTTAGCCCATGCTGCGCTGCATTTTGCAGTGGTAGGACAGACATATGTGAGACCTGCCTAGCATCAGTGGAGCTCTGCCAGATTCAATTGTCTGCAATCAGGTGTGACTGCTGTGGCATGCCTCTTCATGGGAATGCATATTTGAGGACAGTTCAAGATGACAAAAGTCTCACCCAGGGTGGTCTTATACTACTGGTGCCCATCTGCTTTAAGATTTTATGTTTTTACCTTGAGAGATAATATTTAACAAACCGTGGCTAAGACATGTGTTTATGTCAGCTAATGTTGCTTTTCTGTCATCGTGAACCAGTTTCCTATCCCCCTTCTGATATTTAGAATATAACTTTATTGTTCTTTTACAGGAAATTGCTTTGTTACAGCAATTTCCTCTTTTTGGACTATACTGAGAGATGGTTATATGAGAAAATACCAGTAGATCAACAGTTTCTCAAAAACTCAGTCCAGGCCAACTTGCAACAACAATCATGCCACATTCAAAGTCTCTTAAATCCACTTGTTTATCCATTCTGATGTTTCGTTTGGACTTCTTTACCACATCTGGATGTTTCAATGCATTGATTTGCTGCTATGTGAGTGGCTGAATTGCTTTTTGTTATAACAACCAAGTGAACAAGTGTACCTAAAAAAGTGGTCAGTGGGTGTAACTCTTCATAAAAGCATTAAAGTTATTGAAAACATATCACAAGCCTACTTGAAGTAGAATAGTAGTGACTGGGGCTTGTTGCATCTTATTTCAGGGCAGAGTGAGCATATTTTTTTTCACATTTGACATGACGTTTTTGGCAGAGTTTGGAGAACAAAAGCAACAGCTTGGGGTTATTTCCAAGACAGCTGATCTGAGCAAGATGGGCCCTTATGGACTCTGCTTTCTCTTTACCAGTGGACTCAGTGGGTCTTGTTTTAAATTAACACAAACTCCCAGTTGTGGAACAATCAAGATGATAATGTTGAACGTAACCTATAAAGCTGACAGCTATAAAGCCATAGCAATTAAAAGAAAAGGTTCGTAAAATGCTCAAATAAACAAGCAGAAGGAATTATCTACCACTTTTTCCTAAAACTGTGGTTATTTTTCAATTCTCTGTTAATACAATACATTGATTAGAGCCAAATTAATTAAAGTTGAGTGATAAACATGACTATTTACAACCTATTAAGCTTCTAAATTGCAAGATAATCCTTTTGTAATTTTGCCAGAGTTGTCTTCTACTGTTCACCTCAGATTGTTTTCCATTCTCATTGTCAGCTCATGTTCTAGACTGCCTCTCTTCCCACTCTAAAGGATAAACTTTTCAGTTCCAGCCACTATCCATGTGATGCTCATGCGATGTGAAGGCTGCGGTAGAAGCAGGCCTCAGAAGCATGCTAAAGGGGGGGGGGAGGTTATGGCTCTGTACGCTTGCAGCATTCACCCTCGTTAGCCTTTACCAGTTCAACAATGCCCTGATGAAACATGACAGGACAAGCTTTCATAGCCATGTTGGGGCTGATGCTCTAAAAGTGCTCACAACTGCACTGTTTTGTAGCTTTCGCAAGGAAAGAGAATTTTAAATGGCCACACGCAAACGCTTTGTTCGGCAGCATTTCTGCAGAAATGACAAAACAATGAGAAAACAACTTCCCCTAACATGCTGAAAAACCCAAGAGTGAGCGGCTACAGAAAAGTGACAAAAAGCAGTTCATGTTATTTAGTTGATCTCAGAGAATATTTGATCGAGTCAATATTGAGCATGTGTAAATATAAACAATCGCAGCAGGCCTGTGTGTTGTCATGCAACTGAGAAATACAGCAAGCAGTTGTTTTATTTATAAATGTTTGAAATTGTCAAGTCTTTTATCTGTCAATCTCATCTGTCAATCTCATCAAGCAGAATTCTCATTTTCTTCCTTTTTTTTAAAAAAACAGAAAAATGAAGACAACTTAGTCACATCGGTGTCTTCACCACATCACATGCTTTTGGTCATGACCCAAAGTTCATGGCCATAGGTGAGGGTGGGAACGTAGACCGACCGGTAAATCGAGAGCTCCCCTTTTCGGCTCAGCTCTCTCCTTACCAAAACGGACCGGCACAGCATTACCAATTCGTCTTTCGATCTCCCGCTCCATTCTCCCCTCACTCGTGAACGAGACCCCATGATACTTGAATCATCTCCGGATGAAAATTCTTTTATATTATAAAGCTGATTTTTAATGGAAAATGAAATGTATTTCATAATAATGAAGTGAGAATTGAATATAATATAATTTTGAGCACTTTTGGCATTTCATAGGCTTCATGGTGTGCCTTGAATTGTTGCTCTGCCACGTGTGCTTAACTTTAAGGTCACGAAATGATGGCCAGACATTCTTTTTTAGGACTTTTTTATGTAGAGAGCACTATTTGTGTTTCCATTAATTACATCAAGCTGTTCAGGTTGTGAAGCAGCAAAGTAGCCCAACACCATCTCACTGCAACCACCATGTTGGACACACACCTTCCAAAAATGTTTCAATTTTTCTCTCGTCAGTACACACAAAAAGTTCCCTAAAGTCTGCAAAATCATCAAAACATTTTTTGGGGGGGGGGCAAATGTGAGATTGGCCTTCGTTTTAGTCAGCAGTAGTTTTGGCATGCGAACTCTCCCATTTTTACCAAGTCTCCTTCTGAATGTTAAATCAATCAAACCTTAGGCAAGTGAAGCCTGTAATGCTTTAGGTGTTATTCTGAAGATTAGTTTTTTTTTCTTTTTTTGACACCCTGGATGAGTTGTTGATGCTGATCTTAGAGTAATTTTGGTATGCCGATTAGATCGTTTCCAGATTGCGCAGGCCTGGCAGTATTCAGATTTGGATGTGGCTAGGAAAACTAAAATTAACTTTACAAAAAATTTGCAATTAATCACAGATTATTCAGGAATTGCTTTTCTCACATAGGGCTAGGTCAGTTTGCATTGCTTTTTTCTTCTTTATTCGAGTATTTACTCAAGTTATGTTTGACCAATGTAAAAATTTGCTTCATCTCAAACATGTAAGTGTGACAATAAAGCAATACCTGAAAAAATCCTTAAGTGTCAACTATTTTTTTGCACCATGTGCCTCACCTCTGAAGTGATCAAAAAAGGAGCCGATGCCCACAGGATTATCTGTGTGTGTGTTTGAGAGAGAGTGAATAAGTGTGTGTGTCTTTATATAAGTATTTGTAAGGCCATGTTTGTAACTGTGCAACTGATGATATCATAAGCGATGCGCGGGCTGAAAGGTCCTGTGGTGCCAGATGAAAGGCAGGATTAACAGAAGAGGGGTTGAGCCGTGATGAGCAATGTGAGTGCATTGGGGACAATCATATGAAGGAATAATGGAGAAGGGTCCATTGCCTTCAGAGATGGGACACAGAGGGAGGCAGCATAGCACATGAGGTGCAGCATAGTTTGAGCAGACTGAATAATCAGTTACAAAATGTTGGCAGCCTTTTTGGCCAAGTTCCCAATCCTCTAAAGAGGACAGAGAGAAACAATCCTAATAGTGAAGAAAGATGCTAGAAAATAATAGTAGCAGAATAAACAAAATAACATTATCCACAAATAGGCCCAATAAAAGTAAAATGATGTTACTTTTTTCAACTACTCAAGATTTTGGCAAGGTCATTTGTGGCTCATCTTGCAAATTAAATGTAGAGTTTTGCTAATTTGTTATAATCGCAAGTGAAGATTTAATGAATATAGCCTCTAATTGAATATAAGGGAATATTTCAAGCTACATAGTAACTGTATAAAGATTCTGTAAATTGCTACCTCTTGGATAAATAAGTCACAACCAAATTGTAATGGTTAGGGAGAGTAGGGCAGCTTGCATATTAGATTTTTGCCATCTTAGATCCAGTCCAGTAAAGTTCATGCTACCAATATGCGATAGTGTCTTGCAAAAGGCTCCTTGAACTTGAAAAGATGTGTGTTATGCATTTATATTCAGCCCCATCAAGTTAATAGCCTGTACAAGTTATTAATACGGTTTAGGCCAGGTGAAGAAGGGTCTCATGTCATTATTCTTTCATCTTTAAGGCCTGCGTGCAATAGAGCATGGTCCTGCAAAAAACTCATTGCCTTTTAGAAAGATGCAGTCTATTTTCTGCACTATTTCTTTTTGTCTTTTAAAAACTGGCAATAGGTTCAATAGTTGACTTTATTTTTTTGATCCTCTTGATTTTCAATCGCCAAAAGGTCCATCTATCACATCTTTAATAATATCAACTTGTACCAGCACCTCCCTCCCCTTTACTGCTATTATAGGGTGTTTTCACACCTGAGGTATTTCATCCATTTAAAACTAACTCTGGTTCATTTCCCCCATTTGATGGCTGTGTTCAGATCTGTATATGTTTATACAGATCTGAACACAACCATCGCACTAGGGTGAGGGACATAACATCTGTACTGAGACCACCTTCCCCAAGCGGTCTGGGTATGGTTCCATGCAAACTCTAGAGTGCTTCAATTGTGGTGTGAATATGTCATATCAGATATTTGGTAGCCCATGTTTAAACGTATGTCTTATCCATTTGTGGTTGGTTTTTAGACCTCCTTACCTTGGCCATGTCTCTGAGCACTAAACACCTTCTTGGCACTCCAGGTAGCACTGGATGAGGATGGGTTCCTAGTAGCTTCATATTTGATTCTTCTATCCTTGGAAGTTAATTTCCATCTTTTTTTCTCAAAATGGTTCTTGCGCCCCTGTTTATGTGCAAAAAAAATGTCTGCTTGTTCTGTGGTTGCTCTGCAACATTACAGCTTAAAGAGGCTTCATCACTCTGAAAAACTTTAACAGTTTTCTACTTTTCAGGATCAGCTAAATCTGTATTGTGGCCTCTTTGCCTGAGGAATAAAAGCAACATAAAAAATTGCACACTTTGATTTATTTATATAGTACCATTGCAAGAAGGTCTGATGTGTCTCCCAGCACAATCTCAAGAGCATAGAGGAGATTCCAGGAAACAGACAGTTACTCTAGGAGAGCTGGACAGGACTGTTGGAGGTCCTTAACCCATCAGCCTTTGTGCAAGGAGGAACTGGACGAGTACTGCCAGAACCCTACAAAGCACATGGGGGCCATACAAACTACTGAGCCAGAGCCCTACCAAGCAACCTCCAGCGGGCCACTGGCATGAATGTTTTTGACCAAACTATTAGAAACAGACCTCATGAGGGTGGCCTGAGGGCCCGAGGTCCTCTATTAGGCCCTGTGCACACTGCCCTTGAAGCCAGAGAACACCGGAATTGGCAGGTTCGTCACTGTCGCCCTGTTTTTTGCACAGATGAGAGCAGGTTCACTCTGAGCTCATGTGACAAATGTGAAAGGGTCTGTAGAAGTTGGACATTATGTTGCTCCCATCTGTTGGGGTAAAAAAAAAGAGCAGAGCCCAAACCAAAGCTCCCACTTTGCTGGTCCCTACATTACGACCCTCCCCTATGCTCATTAAATATGGACCACTACCAAAAGAACAAGATCCCAAGATGCTCCTGGATACCTCTCTTTGGAGGGTTTCCAGGCGTGTTGCCCTCGCTACCCAATCTCAGACAGGAGGATGACAATGGATGGATGGATGGATGGATGGATGGATGGATGGATGGATGGATGGATGGATGGATGGATGGATGGATGGATGGATGGATGGATGGATGGAGCACTCCACACAACGCCATGAAAAAATATACCTTAACTATTCTTTTATTGAGAGTAAAACAAAGGCTTTCATAAATGCATATAGTCATGATCTAAAGTTTTAAAGTTTTATGGCCAGATAGAGATCACTACTAAATTCATTTAGCTGCTCTGTTTCTCACTATCCCACTTGCATGTGCCACAGAGGTTGGAACTTTTCAATGATTGCCTCATCCAGGAGCGGCTCATTGAAATTGATTCTAAGTGAACCTCTTTGTGTGGCAAGTGTGTCTTTTTTGAAGTGGAGAAAAAGGAGACTTCAACCATTTATTTATTTTAGATTGTTGCCTGTTATTTTTCCCAGAAGCAGTGAGGTGAAATGAATAAAGACAAAACAAGCTTTGTCCTTACATTCTAATAGAACACACATTCACAAATCATGCTACACCTCTACCTTATTTTAGTTGTGTTTAGCAGAACACTTGCCGGTTTTTAAAGTTACCCAGAGGAGGCGGTGAAAAAAAAAAAGACAGATTCTACTACTACACCGCTAATTTATTGCAACACATTTTAACAAGCTCCACACCATATTTTCTGAAAATAAAGAAAGGACAAAAAATCTAATGGAAGTCATTGTTATTCAGATTAGTCAGCACCGACTCTGAAACATGCCATTAATGATGTAACAAAAGGAGCTCAATCTTTTGGCTCAGTTGCAGTCATGACACAGACAAATGCACTACACAGTTTTTCAATTATTTTATGGAAGTGAAAATGCCTTATAGACGTACTTGTTTGGTGTTTCCATTTTGATGATTTGATGATGAAAAGAGGAGAATGTGATGGCTCACAAACTGGTGGTAATTGTGCTGATAGCTACCACAAACGCAGGAGAAGGCCGTGTATATGTGGCCACACTGAGCTTTTGTAGAATAGTTCATGCAGCTGGTTTTCTGTATGGATAGTATCACCCAGCATGTCTGCACATGCAGACACGATAAATGCCAAATAAGTATGTGATTACTTTATATGGTTAGCTTTTGGATGTACATATTTGTCAATTTGCATAGTTCATCATTTGAAAAAAATAAAATAAAAATCTGTGGATTTTCCTTATATTTTTTCTTTCCTTCTTTGCAATTAAATTAGTTAAATTGCCTTGCAAAGGTATTTATACCTTTTGAACTATTTCCCATACTGTCACGCAATCCCCACCTTTTATTTATTTATTTTTTTGTGGCACCAGTGGCCCTCTATTTTTATTATTTTTTGAAAGTAGGCATACAGGAAATGGGAAGGAGAGAGGGGGAAGACAGCACAGGTCTCCAGGGTCATGACTCGATACCCGGGGAAGCTGTGTTGACGGCTAAAGCCTCTGTATATGGATCTCGCGCTCTAACGCCATACCAAAAAATGCGCTATTCCTTCAATACACTTACGCCATTAAAACACTTTGACATTTTTGACCTCCAAATATGTTTTTTATTGTTCCCATCAAATGTTTCTAAAGTTCATTTGTAATTTTGCTAATTCTCAATAGGTTTGAAAGCATGTTGAAAAGGGAATCAAAGATTTATTTTAAAATTCCTTCTTAGTTTATATCTTTGAAGAACTTGTGCATTTGAACATTTATTGACTTCCTAAAACACAAGTGATTACGTTACTTGTTTTAAAATGTTACTGTGAAACATGGTGCTAGCAGCATCATAGCATAGGGATGCTATTCAGCTGATCAGAGTTGTGAGCTTAATACAAGGTGATCATAGGAGAATATCTATTAGAGGCTGCAAAATAATTGAGATCAGGTCAGAGGTTCACCTTTCAGCATCACATTGGCCCTAAACAAACAGCCAGAGCTATAATGGGATAGTGCAGATTAATGTGTATTTATATGTTTGAATGTCCTGACCAAAATCCAATTGAAGATCTGAAGCAGGACTTCAAACCAGCACATGCACTCTCCATTTACTTGGACTGACCTTTAGCATTTCTCCATGCAGAATGGGCAAAATATGTATATTCTAGCTGTGCAAAAGTTTTGCGGATCCAACCAGCAAAAGATGGTTTTATAAAGTATTTGATTCAGAGACTCTGAATACACAGTTTTTAATTTTTATTTGTAAACACATTTGAAAAAGGTATTTTTTTCATTCCACTCCAAAATTCAGCACTATATTGTAATGGTCTATCACATAAAATCCCATTAAAGCATATTAAAATGCATTGCTTTTGATGTGACAAAATGTGAAAATGTTTGAAGCATATGAATACATTTGGAAAGCACTTTCATTTATTCATTCATCTTCTATACCACTTATTCCATAGGGGTTCACAGGGGGGCTGGTGCCTATCTCCAGCAGTCTACAGGCAGATACACCCTGGACAGGTTGCCAATCCATTGCAGGGCAACACAGAGACATACAGGACAAACAACCATGCACACACTTATTCACACCAATGGACAATTTAGAGAGACCAAATAACCTAAGAGTATCAGGTGAGAACATGCAAAGTCCATGCAGAAAGACCCTTAGCCAGTAGTCGAACCCAAAAACATCTTGCTGCAAGGCAACAGTGCTACCAACTGCACCACCTTTCAGGTAAGGAACATGTATAATTTGTAGAAGATCCATGTTCTAACATCTATATTTCTGTATATCTGTCACTGATATAAGAGCCCTATACTCCTCTCTCAAACGTTTACAACCTTTGTTCATAGTGTGAAGCTCTATTTTACCCAATTTACCGTCCAGCTGTCGAGACCTTGAATAAAATATTAGTCATTTTGGTGCACATAACCAATATCCCAAGTTTCATTGAGACAATTCCCTCCCAGTCATGATGTTGCAGGGTCTTGGCTTGTTCACCAGGAAAATATGGAGTCCTGACAACCCTGTGTGTTGTTCTGAGGAAGATTAAGACTGATGTTAGTGTGACTGAAGAAGAGAACAGTGTTTTGACAGATTGGTTTGATACTATGATGGTCTCAGCGAGCCTGCAGTCAAATGGCAGACCCCTACTTTCTCACAGATTTATTCATATTTTTTTTTTACTCATGTGAGACCCATATGTGAAGCCAGCTTTGTGGGTTTTTCCCGATTAAATGAGGGATAACAATGACTCAAATTAGAATAGAAAATAGAACATTTGAAACTGATGATTTAGATGGATACATTGGCAACAAATCTAGTTAAAATGACAAGGACTCTAAAAAATGTGACTCTAATCATATTATTTAAATTACAGGTTAAATGAATAACCTATTCTGCAAATTGTATCAAGTCAAAATAAATTTAAATGAAAAACTTAATTTTTAAGACTTCTGATGTTCTTTTGAAGATGGAAAACTAGCTAACATTCCAAATTAGATGTGATGCACCCTTACAAATTGATGATAAATACATTTTTTGGAGGTTAAAAATATCAGATTTCTTTAAGTAGGGTTCTGTTAAAAGGTTTTGAGCAGTTATTATTTTAACTGCAGTAGATGAAACAGTTTAATTTTAGAGGTAATAGCTAGTCAGAGTGTGGCGAAAACAACAGCAGATTTTTTTAAAACTGTCATTACATTTGTGTTTAAAGGACATAGAGGTCTACGCAGTAATTTACACTGAAGGCATATTACTGTCCAGAGAAAGGATATGAATAACTGATGAAAACATGTTTTTACAAATAAGCTTCCTACAAGGCAAAAACAGAGTATTTCATCAGAGTTTATTTGTGCCATTACAAACTTGTCTGGGCTTCCAGAAAGGACAGAATACTTTGACTTTGCTTTAGTAGTAGTTTTGTTCAAGACTGTTCAGGCAACCCCTACTGAAGAATGCAACCATACAGATTTTTATTTCAAAGAATCAGAAGAGTTATCCAGGCTGTGTGAAAGCAAAGCTTTTGAATTCCTAAAATTACCTTTTAGATAATGAAATAATAAAGTCTGGACATTCTGATATTTTTCCAGACTCAGTTTTGTTCTTACCATTCTTATCTAGAATTGGAAAATAAATAAATCACTATTTTGCTGTTTTACTGGTTTTATAAAGAAAGAAAAAAAATATTACCACTTTTAAGGTCTTCCAGCTATTTTTTCCACTACCGAACAACTATAAATTAACAGAAAAACATAAAAATGTTTAATGTGTTTGGACAAAGACACATAAGTTAATTTTAGCAAAATGGTGAAAACACTTAACCCTACCAAATATGGAAAATTACATCACAGGGTGACAAAACCGATGTGGTAGCACAGTGAGATGTATGGAGGGTTTGTGATTTTTTCATTACCACCTGTAAAAAATTTAAACATAAAGATACCACAGAAAGTGAATTTTTCTGCAAAACTCCTTCAAAGTGGTCATGTCATCCTAAATATTACCAAAGATTATGACAAATGGCAATGTATATGTATCTATGTCAAGCGTTGGTTGTTTATTTTGCTACTTATTAAGCTCAATCTTCCTGGCTTTCTGCGATATACACCCCCTTATGTGTTTAGTCAACAGCATTTAAAACCTTGTGGTATCCTGGCTGTAGTTCTCCTCAAGTTTTACTTTTTAGCAGAAAGCCATTAAGCTGCCATAGAAATATGCCTCTCTTCCACCCAACTATGTTTCCCTGTCATGTATTTGTTTAGTGCACTAAACTGTTTAGCTAGTGTCACAATCTTACTTTTTGGTTTAAAATACACAAAACATCAAAAGAGGTTCATAGTGTTGAGATAAAGCTTTTAAGGAACATGGATAAGGGAACAAACAATCTATCAGAACATACTAAAACAACACAGCTGATAGATGTCTGTCACTTTAAATTACAGTGGCAATATTTTATTTTAAAAAGTTACATATTAGAACAGAATGATGTCTTGAAGATAATTGCATGGGATATAAATCATGTCGCCTGAAAGCCTTTTCATGTTCAAGGAAATTTCAATCTTGTAGTCAGTTCTACAAGTTAACTCTACTGCACAATACATCCAACTTCCACACCAGTCAAAAAAACATTGGCTTACATGAGGCCCGAAGACAGAACTCCAATTAAGTAACAATCTGTTTCCTTGTAATTATACAGTATGTACCAGCTTGCTTAAATTAGGCTCAACCCAGCCGCAGAATTAGAACTTGAAATTGGGTCAAGAGTGTGTCACAGAGTTTCTGTTCAGGCAGAGCGGAGGGAGCAATGTGGCGGTGTAAGCGGGGCAGTGATGGGGAGGTGTCAAGACGGCCTGCTCACTGAAAGAGATGAGCCCCCCCCCGGAGTCATGGATATTTCCTTCACTACACCCCAAACAGATTCTTTAGACAGCCACCAGCCACAGAGTAGCCACATCAACAAACAAATGCTTGTTTTCTGCTCATTAGTGCACTCTGGTAAAAGAAGAAAGTCCTATAGCCAAAAGTGGCTGCAAGGAATTACATGTCATTCCGTGTCATGCCTTTTTATTCCTCTTGTTTTGCAAGCTAGGGGTGTCAGAAAAATAACAAAAGGAAAACACTGAGGGGTAACGGGGCAAAATGCTTTTGGATTTTGGTTACAGGGCAGCAATTGTTTTGATGCATGCATGAGCTTGTTTCATGTCTTTCTATGTGTTATCCATACATTTGTTTATTTTATTCCTCATAGATTTATGATGTTCATGATCAAGAAATCATAGCATTCATGGCATATGTTAAAACTTGGTGTCATTTGTCGCTAAATGTATAAAAGGCGAGTCTTTCCAGGACATATTTACATGTTGAGAGGTATTAGGCAACAGCAAAAAGATTTGAATAAAGCAAAATAATAATGATAATTAAAAAAAACAGGAAAAAGACTACAAATTCAGCGTGGACATTCTCATTGAGATATATTATTTAGTTTGGGGTTGTTTCTCAAATAAATTAATTAATAAAAACTAATTCTGATTTAAAAGCCATTTTTCTGACTGTCACAGTAAAAACTGAGTGATCCGATTTGGTGGTTTGCGTAATTTATTTACATTGTTGAATGACATTGACTTTTAATATTTTACTTTGTTATGATGAAGGTATCTGAAACAGCTTTATTGGCCAGAAGGAATTTGAGTTCAGTCAAAAAGAGGACCGGAAGGTTCCAGATGCTGGAGAATGACGTGGAGGCTGAAATATCCTTTGACAAGGCTCTGGAAAACGTCATGGGAGCTAGAAGATCCCTCGACAGAGATCTGGAGATAGGAGCGGAGACGAGCCAACCTGGACCCCTGGCTGGAGAACTCGGGAACAGGAACACAAGGCAGGTCACCCTGGACACACTCATCGGAGAGCTCGGGAATGAGAACCTGGGTGAGTGCATCTGAACAACTTCATCGAATAAGTCAGAAACATGAGCAGGAGGCGGATTGACCTCAAACCCCTCGGAGAACTAAAGAACAGGAATGTGAATCTGGAGTGGAGTTGAGAAAGGCTGAACAGGAGGTGTAGATGGAGACGATGAGGATGATGACAGAGCAGGGAATACGGACGGTGATGACGATGCTGAGGATGAAAGCTGCACAGTAGGAGTTTCTAATGCTGTCTAGGAAGCTGCTAAAGCGGCAGTCGAGGACATGAAAACTCCTGCATGTAGCAGGCTGCTGGGTCATGCTGAAGGGGCAATAGGAGGCCCTGCAGAGGAACGAGCTTTGGAGCGTGGTGGAGACCAGAACCGGGCTCTTGGCCTTTCAGGCGGCATGGAGTGGGCTCTGCGGTTTTCGGGAAAGAAATGCAGGCGTCCGCTGGACCTTCCAGGACAAGCATGGATGTATCAGCCAGACTCTCTGGGACTGGTGGCCGTTGAGAAGGAAGGAGTTGTGACTGAGACAACTGTTGGACAATCTCTGCCCATGCTTCCTGGTAGCCTTTCTCCATCAGCTCCTCTGGTACATGAGGAGGAAGGTGGGGAATCCATACATGCAACTGGTAGACACAATTGGGACCACCATTTGTCTCAACACAGATGAGCTGCTTTTGCAGTTGCCAGAAACTTGTACTGGGACCCTAAACGCTGTGGCCCCATTAAAAACTAGGTACCCCAAATGGTTTCCTCAGCCCTGAAGTCAGTGTAAAACAGTACAGTGAAATTGGAATACAGACAAGTTTTTTTTTAAGTCTTAAAAGAATATTGAAATGTCATCAGAACATCATACAAATTTAGAAAAATAGGTATTTTTTCTCAAAGCATCGCTTCAAATTGTCATAATATCATGTACGTTTTCAGACTATCATTTGTAGTTGAATTGCACCCCAGTTGTCCACCCTGATAGCCTCTGCTGACATTTGTAATCATTTCCTTTGTTTCTTTGTTAACACGGTTGAGTCCACCAGGTCAGTGATATCACCTTCTACACATAACCTTGCCATTTCTTCCCTTGGTCTGCTGTCTTAAATCGGTCTGAGTCTGTTTCATGTACATTTAATGAAGAGGTGGTTTTTCGAATAAAACATTCAGTTTCTCCTGCTGATATCATCCCTGCATGTCTCTTTAAGGAGGTTTTTCCTTCAATTGGGACCCCAGTCCTTGCTATTGTAAATAGCAGTATTACTTCCAGTGTGTTACTATTTGTACTTCTTGGATATGCTTAAACATGCAACATTGAATCCTTTGAAAAAAAATCTGGCCTTACCCCCTCAGTTTGCTCAAACTTTAGTACAATCTCAAAACCCATTCCTTTCAAAAATCTTGGAGAAAATGTTTTTTATCCAATTGAATGCTTCTTTGAGCACTAATGGCATTGCGGAGGTTTTCTAGTCTGGTTTTAAACATTCACGTTGCACTGAAACAGCACTTTTAGGGGTTCTTAATGACATGCTTTTAGCAAACAACTCTGGTAGCTCTATGAGTGTTGTACTTTTAGATCTTACTGCAGCGTGTGATACTGTGGACTACACTTTTCTTATCTCTCGTTAGGAACATTGGGTTGGGATGTAAGTTCATTCCTATTTGAGTGACTGAATTGAGTGACTGAATGTTCAGTGTTAACATTGAAATTTTCTGTCTACCCCAGCCACTCTTTCTTGCATGAATCCTCAGGGTTCAATTCATGGTCCTTTTTTTTCTTCATACCTGCTCTCTTTGGAATCTATTTTTAGAAAACGTGGCAACTCTTTCCACTGCTGCTCAGACGACTGCCAGATTTTCCTGCCTCTAACATCTAATAATCCATGCTCCATCCAACCCCTATTAAATTGTCTCAAAGATGTCAAAGCTAGGATGACTCTAAATTGTTTAATCTTCAATGAAAGCAAAGCAGAGGTTATTTTATTCAGGCCTAATAGTACCTCATGCAACGTGCTTGTTCATTTTGGTTGCCTTGAGTCATACATCAAGCAGCATGTAACAAATTTGGGAGTAATTATGGATTCAGATTTTAAGTGTAATAAACAAATCTGTTATTTTTTGAAAAAAACTTTCTTCCAGTTAAGGCAAATCGCAAAACTTAAGCCAGTGTTGTCGAGGCATGACTTGAAGAGAATAATGCTTGCCTTTATCTCAACTCGTCTCGACTATCGCGAGGCACTTTATGCTGTTGTCAGTAAAGCATCCCCTTCATGTTTTGAGCTTGTTCAAAATGCTGCTGCCCATCTTTTAAATGGTACACACAGACATGAGCACATCTCATCTATCTTGTCCTCCCTTCTATGATGCCCTGTGCATCACAGAAGCCTAATGTTGGCTTATAAATACTCCTAAATGGTCTTTCTCATACTGTATGTACCACCGATTTATCCAAGCCTTATCTTCTTGAGCCCTTAGATCTGTCAAACAGCTGCTTTTAGTTCTCCCAAAAACTAGATGGAATCTTAGAGGATATCAAACATTTTCTGTTGTGGCTCCGTTAATTTGTAATACATTGCCCGTAAATTTTTCGACAGGCATTGAAAGAGCTTGAATGCTGGAAATCTGTCTGATACAAGAGGGTCAGAAGATTCATATACCGATCGAAGACCACGCCGAGACCCAGCACAGTTGAAAACCCACAGAGGTTTTATTTCCAAGGAGATGAGTTTCCTCCTTGTTCAGTCGGCTAAACGGTTCTTCATATTTTCCCTCCTGGACAGATGAGAAGTTTACCATTTTTTTCTTGAGTTGATCACGAACACGTGATCCCCTTCCCTCGTTTTTCTTCAGACCTGACGCAACGGGTGAAGAGAAGAAATCAACGTCAAAGTAATTTCGTTCTTTTTATATTAAATTGGATAGGTGCATTTAGAAGTCTGGGCAGGATGAGGCATAGTTAAAATGATTTAGAATCACCAGTAGTTAATCCAAGGTATCAACTTGTTGCATGCAATACTGATTGAAGTGTTTTATGCTCAGCTGTGTTTTGATTTGCTGCACAAGCGCTGCTGAATCGTGCATGTTCATGTTTTTGTCCGGCTGATCCCAAATCAGCCAGGGGTTAGAAGATGGACTTTTAAAAGTTTTTCATTCAAAGCAACTGCGGTCTGGGCCTCACATGACCATTCCTTTGTTCCAGTTTTATTACTGGAGTTTTTCCACTGAGTTCCCACCTCAGAGTTTTATGACTCTTTGTTCGAGATTTGGGGCAATCAGGTGTATGCCTAAAGGGGCATGGCCCCACCATTTTACCAGCTGATCGCTGCAATCGAGACATCAGCACACTAGGAGGGCTTATCTTGCCATTTAACCCAAATTGCACATTTTGTCCATAAAATTGCTGGTTTGATGTTCATAGACACTAAATGCGCATATGTTTTCTTTTATTATTATTTTTAGGTAGTCATTTTTATCCCCCTTGTGTAGAATAGTGCTTGTTAGTTAGGTGAAGGTTTTTGGACCAGAATAATGGTATATCAGAATTATTTGGCTTCAATAAATCTTCAT
>JAHUTJ010074624.1:0-25910 GCA_036250325.1 Characodon lateralis
TCTCTACATGCTCATCCAGGAGGAGTGAATGCTGCAAGTCACTGACTGGATGCAATCTGCTGGGTTTCCTTAGACAGAAAAACTTTTTATCCAATTTGAATAAATAACTGAATCTGACTGAACTGTTTGATGGTTACGATTAATATGAATGTATGAACCTGACTTTGTGAAGAGCCTTGAGACGACATGTGTTGTGAATTGGCGCTATATAAATAAACTGAATTGAATTGAATTGAATTAAGGTTTGCAGTGATTGGTTGAAAGTGACAAAGACAAACCAGAAGTAGGAGCGTGACACTGACGCAAAGCAGCATGAGAGGGTAAAAGAATGAGGGGATTCCACGACACAGAACCAAGGAGACAGTTTGACTTGTCTCCCGAAGAGATGACCTGGCATGCAGATGATCACAGAGAGCCTTCAAACTTTAAGTGACTCTGAATAGAAGTGGGAGAACCATGAGGGCAAAGCACAACGAGATCGCTGGACCAGAGCAGGGCGAGTGGTGCTGGCAGCACCAGAGCTTTGTTCTGCTGGCTGAGCAGGAGGCTATCATGACCCGGGCCAACCACTGGCCACGTGCTTCTCACCAAGGCCTGCATGAATTATTACATTTCATTCTGTTATCTTTCATCATGGTTCATTACAAGCAAACAATTGGGCTTCCAGAGAAGCACCATGCTCAGCCCCCGACCCCCACATCGTCCCTCAGAGAGAGACAGAATCCCTGCACTAGCAAAGAAAAGTGTAGAGAGGGACAAAAACACATTGTCCATGGATTTAAAAGGAGGCTTACGGCTATGATGAAAAAGAATGTTCCCCTAAGAAGAGGAGAAGAATGAATCTGCCTGCTGATGCACACCCAACACTGGAGGAGCTGCAGTAAAGTAGGAAGAAAAGAAAGGGACATAATCTGAGGCAAATGACACTGGAGTGTTTTAAAAATAACTGACAGCAACACAATGAGACACTGAAACAGACAAAAACTACGCAGGGACGGATGAAAGGACACAGATAAAAAAAAAATGTAACCAAATACATGCAGGAATACTGTCCATTCAAAGCAGCAGCTGACAGGCGAGAAAATGGACATGAAAAGTGAGGTTTGGTTCTGATAAATCAAGCAAACAAAGAGAAAACTGCAAATAATTTGTAAAACAATTAGATTTGATCGCTTTAGGAACACAAGAGCAAGAAATCTGTAGTGTGAAGTCTTTGAAAAATTTGAAAATGTTCAAACAGAGACAGAAACAAAGCAGAGGATAAACTCCAGTGTGGCTGCAAAGCTGCTGGGAGAAAGTGGGAGAGCTGCTGAAAACTGTTTACAGAGCTGTCAGATGGGCTGATGTCTCCCTGCATGAACAAGCCGTAACCAACCATGTGTGAATGTGTGCATACATGCGTAGTGCTGTAGAGAAGTAGTGAGTATCAGAACACACTCTTCATGTAACTTGCTGTTGGCTGCGTAACACAGACATTTTCCATTTTGTCAGCACAAGCAGCAAGCACACTGGCTCCTTCGAAACCCAGCCGCCACTTCATTAAATGACATCAGACTCTTGGCAGAGTCAGTGGGAAAAGTCTATATTAACTGTGTGTGAGATCCACAGGGTGACCAACAAAGGCCATGGTTGTTTCTCCATGTTGGGCGCTGCTTGGGGAAATTCTGGGACCCCTCCACTGGGCCTTCTGCCCCATTTGTCTCCCACATGCTCCTAATTCTTATCCAAACGCCCAGACCTCACAGACATAAGCAATGAGGGAAATCATCTCAGATAAAGTTGCACTGAACTTTGTCGTACTTTCCAGCGAGTGGTGCTGGAATTGCAAATCAGTCTAAATGAAAAGCAGCGACAGTGAGACAAAGTTTTACGCCATATTTCCTTCTGAAGAACTGTAACAAGTTAAAGGTTTCATGAAGGAGTGGGAGAATAACCTGAGCATGACAGCGTGCTGAGAGACACTGAAGAATTGCATCTGCCATCTCCTCTCACAGTCCAGTGCCAGCTGCTTTTTCTTTAAAGGAGGTTAAGATGTTGTGAGTCAACCTGATGGTTGGTTCCTTCCTCCATGTCAGATGAAGATCTAACAGTGATCTCTCTCCATGATCTGTTAAACAGTGGCTGGAACAAACCTCTATCAGTATGAAGGTAATCATGATGCCGCACCTCTTAAAATTCCAGTCAGATTTTTTCTGCTATGTGCTGCTTGCCAGCGATGTTCTCCTGGTTCTGCGTGATCCAGGACTGCACCTTACACTGAGCTTCACCCTGGAAAGACTCTCCTAGATTTCACCAGGATCCAGCAAGACACTAGAAGACCAGCATGCAATGTGCTTCACACAACGCTCAGAACCAGGACAAGAATGGGCTTCTTTAGAGCTCCATGAGATAATATATGGACTGTCCCTTTCTAGCCACACCGACAACTCAAAGCGCTCACACACATTCATACACCAATATGCAGATCTGAATCCAACTTGGGGTTACGTGCCTTGCCCAGTGGCACATCAACACGTGGCAGCAGGAAGGACAACTTTAAGGCGACTTCTCTTCCCACAGAGACGCAGTCACTCAGTATTCCATCCTCTGTTAAATTCCTTTTATTCCCATTTTTATTTTTCTGAATTTCAGTGAAACCTGATCTTAACTAGAAATGACCTACTTGCTTAATGTAAGAAAGTTACAATTTAAAACCACGACCGACTGGGGGTTTGAGAGAACAGAGCAGACACAGAAAAAGAACACAGAAGCACTGATCCAGGAGTACTTTCTATGGGAAGGAAAAGTAAATGTTAATGGATGTAGCTCCTTTAGTCGTTTCACCTAGAAAGAAAGAACAGAAACTCTGAGCCAGTTTTCAAGTCTAGAGGATGAGAAAGAGCACATAGTTAGTCAAAGTAAAAGCTCAGTCAGTAGCCATGTCTAGGAGAGAGAAAGGGTTACACACTGAATGTTGATCTTTCACCATAGTGATTAGAGGAAACATTGAGATTATATCCAGCTTTTCAGGGACAGTGTGGATCCAAAGATCTGATGTGTCCCTTCAGTTTCACTCACCTGGCTGTGAAATAGTAAAGGTCAGCTGGACAGACCAATCCATCAGTAAGTTTCGTCCAGACCATAAGAACCGAGCTGCTCAGGCTAATTGGGCCAACGGTAAAATGGGACACTTAATCATTTAGACCGACTCAATATGCCAGCATGCATAACAATTGACTTCTGTTGTCAGATTGATCGATTTGTTCTAATTCAGTAGATTAAGGCCACTTGCCTTCAGAAATGGAGATGGGCTGAGATCTCTGCTGGTTTCTCCTCTAGGACCACTCCTGAACCATATCTGTACACTACAGTATCGACCATGTGAGTGATTCAGGTGGACCATGGCTGTGTGAGCTGTAGCGAGTAACTAATCTGAAGCTGAGAAACAAGTGAAGATCCATCCTAGAAGATACATTTCAAGTTTTTTCCTTGTTTCTTGTCATCTGCACACCACATCATATGAGGAAATACAATTCAGTTCTTCATCAGTGCTGCCAAAGTTACACAAAAGCTTAGTTTTCACTCAAAACTCTTCATCAAGGGAAGTTTACATTCAGTGAAAATATGCCACAAGAATGTTAACACTCAGCTTAAACTTTATGTGACTCCCAAGGCATCCAGAGCCATCTACAGAGCACAGAGAGAAGGAATAACACCAGGCAGCAATATGGCTCAGTTCTCTGCACCACTGGGACTCATTCTGCGTGCTTTCAAAATACTACATCCTTCCTACACTTTAAGAGCATTCTGAATAGGCTGCTTTGTGTCTGATTGGCTTTTTTACCCATTTATCAGTTTTAATTTCTCCCTCTCTCCTTCTGTATCACGCTCTGGGCCTCTTGTCTAAACACGTATCCAAGTGTATGTACACACACACATGCAACATTCCAGCAGAAATTCACATTGATCCTCCCAGAGGGATGTAGTGCAGCATGGTTTTGCTTCTAGTAAAAACTTCCAACTGGAGGTCAGACTTCAGGTCACAGACTTGCAGAGGGTCATTTAACTTCTTTTCAAAGAGAAACAGGCCTGAGTTTGGGAGCTTAGAGCTTGTTAGTTCTCACTCTGCCTTTAGCTGCAGCTCCCACATGCCTGCCATGTCTGTTTTCTATTGTTGCTGCAATGTACTTGGAAAATGGTAAATGGTTTGCATTTATATAGCACCAGTTAACCCGAGGGGCTCAACAGAGGGCTTTACAATTTTCCTATTCACACACACACACACACACACACACACACACACACACACACACTGACTCTAGAGCTGCCATGCAAAGCACTGAACTTCTATCAGGACCAACCTGAGGTTTACGGTCTCTCCAAAAGGAAACCTAAGCAGTATGCAAATACAGCCTGACCTTTGACCTGAGTCACATATTTGACTAGCTGCTGCTTGTAACCCCCCCCCCAACACACACACACTGAACAAGAATTTAGAGACCAATTAACCGGATTCAAACCCAGGACCTTGTTGCTTCAAGGCAGCAGTTTTAAGTATCTCAAATCACAGACTATTTTTACATAAAGCTACGTGAGTTTGTCACAGAGTTAAATGTAAAAGAAAGAAATGAAACCTTTAAAACCTTCGGCTTCTTCAGTTAGAAAAGGCAGATGTTTACATATTTTAAAGCCGACGAATCAGATGACAAAACAGATCACACTGCTCTCCTGACACCTCAAGCAACCGGATGCTGCCAAGCAATTCAGAGTGAAGTAATTATTCTCAGTGTACATCTGAGGCACATCAGCAACATTTTACTGCTCTCTAGTGGTGCTCTGTGAGAACAGCTGCATCAACATCATAAATGACAATAAGTATATGGTAATGCTTGAGAAAACGTAGGGTACTGAGCTTGTCAATATTTAACATGGTTACCTTCACCTAAATATCTAATTATTTTTCATAATCACTCTTTCTAACCCAGTTAACTATCACTCACTCACTAAATATAATAGTTTAATTATTTTTGCATACTAATCCTAATAATAGTGATAATGGTTATTGTTGTTATGTTTGTATGTCCTTTATATGATGTTTCTGTTTCTATCCTTTAGAGTCGGGTTCTAATTGTGTTCCTAAGGAGCTGAGGGGCAGATGCAAGCATGATGCCCTCTGCAGAGGGGAATCTTCTGGTTTACTGGGATATTGTTGGTGATTTTTTTCCAGTCCATTCTTCACAATTTCTACCAACTTCAATTTCCAGATCTTTATTCATAGATAGCTTTTCTGTCATTTTCATTGAGGTGTTTCTTTCTGATAGTATTTTCATATCAGTTAGCAACTCTTGTCTTTCTTGTTCTTGATGACAATGTCTGGTTTGTTGGCTTTGATTTCTCAGTCTGGATTAGCATGTCCTAAAGGATGGTGACATCTTGATTGTCTCTCACTGTGGTTGATGTTTTTATTATTTATTTCTTTTTTGTTTTTATTGTCTCCCATGTTAAGAACTTTTTGTTGCCCTTATTGTGTTTGAAATGCTCTAAAAATAAAGATTGACTGACTGATTGCTTGCTTGCAGCATGTTAGACATGCTGTCCACAGACTGAAATGTTATGTGATTTGGTGTATGACTGTTTCATGACCACTAGAGGTCAGGCTTCCACCATGAACTGAAGCGTTATTAAGGGACTCCCCGCAGCTAAATGAAAGCGGATTCTGTGTAACAGCTTCTTCTGCAAAGAATTCAAGGTTCATATTAATATTCTATGAGAGGAAACCTAAACGACAACATTATAAAATGGATTCCAGTAACTGTCGTTATAACTCTCAGAAGTAAATGGCACCAATGTGCTCCTCCTTTTTAACCATTTCTTTACTATAAAAGTTTAATCTTTTTTTGGATTTTTCACCCAGCCTAAACAATTAAAAATAGTAAATTTCTACAAAATCAAACACCTAATGAAGAAGAACTCTCTTGCATAGCTACTGTCTTCCTGTCTATTTGCCACTGCACCGGATGTAGACATCAGCTGCAGGTTTTTTAAAAATCTGGGCAAGCAAAGCAGCAGCAAACAGTTTGAAAGAATGACGAAGATGATCAGGGGAGTTTTCAGGGCCACATCTATGCAAAGTCAACAGCTGATGGAACCAACAGAAAGCCAGACACACCTTTAAAACAACTGTAATGTCTTCCTAAGTCTTATGCAGAAACGCTACTCTTGCTTCCCTGATTACTTTAAAAAAGAAAAGCACGTCATGCCTCAGAGAGCAGACAAATGAACGCCCAGTGCATCTTACAGTAATGTGAAACATATGCAGCAAACGCTGAGCTACAGATTCATTATGAAACCATGTTTTTCTTTCATCTATATTCAAGGAGTGCACCATGCCCCCAATTACACTTACATTTTTCATCCCCAATTTCAGCTAGTTTACATTTTTATTCTGGGCATCCGCAGGAGTTTAGTATAACTAACAGATGAAAATCCTTATTGAGCTTAGGAGTAGTTTGAAGCAGACTCCGAGTTCAGCCAGTGTGTCCAACTATCTCCAACCTGGTCTCATGAAGTTTGTTTGAACATCACGGTCTGTTAAGCCACTTTGTCCTCCAGAAAACATTTTGATTGTCATCATCCTCATCAGTATATCTGTTCCACATTACTATCCTGGAAAGAAATATTTAGCTACTGGATTAAAGATCTGTACTTCTACCCATAGATCCATCAGTAAGATAGCATGTGAAGGAGCAAAGGCATAACTCCAGCTGTTCCTGGAGATCAGAGATAATAAAGAATATTTGAAGACGTTTAGCATTAGAATTATTTCTGACGTGAAAAGAAAGTTATTTGGAGGCAGAACCCTCTCTGCTCGACTGATAATTGATTAATTGGTAATGAGCATCAAGACCTACTACATGGGGGACACATGTATACAGAATATCCTTTCTGCTCATATTTAAACCCTTTCATGGTGTTAATTATATCTGCAGTGTCTGTAAGGAATGGAGACAAACTGAGACATTGTTCAGTCAAACTGCAGATAGCTGCCATAAAAAGGACCAAGGGGAGGATCTTCCAGACATTTCTTGACTTTAGTCAAGTCATAAAACATCAGGACAAATAGGATTTTTCAACAGATAAGAAATCTTTGTCCTTCTCGGTGATCCAACCCTCCTCAGAGCAGCACTGATGTATCTCAGTATTGAATATATCAGTAGGATTTAGCTTCAAAGGTTTAAAACATTATTCATCAGACAGCAGACATCTTCTGGTTGAATGAAATTACTCAAAATCCATCATCAGAGCAGAACCTCCCTCATCAGCTGGTCCAATAATGACATTCTTTCTTTTTAAAATGGGAATGACTTTAGCTCCAGCTTGTAGCCTGAGCTGAGGTTTATTGTAAAGAAAAGTTTTAAATGAAATAGTCTAAGGCATTTCCTCATGTTTCCAGTGATATTGATCTTCTCCTGCTTCAGGTTGTCCCTAATAACTGTGCTGGGTTCACGAGTCACCCTGATGAAAACACACACCCTTCCACAATAAAAACTGGAAACTGATCTCCAGCCTTTTCTGCATTTACCAGTTAGTTTTTCTTTAAGTTCTTACCTGCTGATTATGATTTTAACCAATGAACCCTGATCTTCACAATGCTTGCGTGTACAAAACCACATGCAAACAGGTTCGCATGGGCAAAGCTGATCTACAAGCCAGGTTGTGAATGAGTTGGTGGAGGTAAGTCCAGCTGTTTAGAGCTGTATTCAGATGTAGGCCTGTCAGTGGCTGTCATGTTTCATGGTCTGCAGCTTTTAGTATTTTCATGTTTTTTTATGTTTTGAATGGTTTGTAGCACTTTAAGATACCCTAGAAATGCTTTGTAACAGCTTTTCATCAAGAGAAGGTCACTCAGGAGGTCATAATCACATTCATATTTTATTTTATGGGATTGGTCCCAAAACAAATAATTACATTTGAATTGAGATTCAAGTAGCTTTTATAGTGCTTTGAAAACCTTTGTTTTACACTGAAACTCTTGAAGAAAACCTTTATGTTGGACACATCTAATATATTTTATTTAATAAACACAAAAACTGTTTTTAAATTATTGTAGATCTTCTCACCAGCTTGGCTCTGTGTAAAACAGAAACGACCCCTCAAAGCTAAAAATGATTACGATGGTCTTGTCGCCCAAACAGTCAGGAATTCTGGCCTTCAGCCACATTGGAGAGTTTTCCAGTCAAAGATCAAACTTCGGCATCTCACCAGGTTTTCTGCAGTAAACTCCGGGTCAATCTAGGGTGGAATCCAACCGTAAACCTCAAACAATAAAAAAAATCGGATTTTTTTTCGTATTCAGAAAATGCATCAAAATTAAGATCCCTCCATATCTATAAACTAGAAAACAACAGCTGGCATTCTTAAAATCGTATATATGTTGAAGACAGATTCTTTAATACATGGAGATAAACTTGTAATTCCTCCCTTTTATATTGCATTTAAATCAATCAGAGAATCTGCAACACATCTTTTCTCTTAGAATCAGCCAATCACATTTCAAGAAGACTGGAAGTTGGTTTCGGACAGGAAAATCCTGCATCTTTAGTTCAAGGACGCCATCGCCAATTAACCTCAGAAAAGCAACAGTGGAAACAATTATAAGCGCCCAGATTTTTCAGAGCCTCGGTCGGCTCGGAGCAGCGACCGATAAGCCAAATGCTGAAAAATCGGAATTTGGTCCCCGTTTATTAAGAGCACCACACTAGGAAACTTCCACCACTTACAGCCTATAAATGTTCTGAGCCTTTGCGAATTTTTTTAATAAAACTCAGATCAAGGTTAGAGACTGATGTTTTGACGCATAATAGGTCGATAATCTTTTAATTCTTTACTTTTCTGTTGTCTTTTAAAATAAAATCTATCAGAGAGCCTTTTTCAGAACTTGAGCTAAAGGTTTATTTTCTGTTTCTACTGTCAAGAAATCGAAGAGACACCAGTCAACATCTCTAACTGGATGACGACAATAATGTTTCTTCATTCTTTCTGAAGCACTTTATTTTACTTTGAAATACCAGCCATATTTTATGATGAACTAGAAAACAAGTTTTTTAACCTGACATCAAACAGTATAAAGTGAAAGGAAAATCACTGTATTCTCTACTTGGCTTGTTAAACATTTCAGCGAGCTTCCAGCTCCTCATCTGAGAACAAAACTTCCAGAAAACGTTCTCGTACGTCATGAACTTCTCTTTCAACATCATACATTTTCATGTCGACTCTTTCAGGTGAGCTACGCACCCAGCAGGTCACATGGCCCACACAGTGGAAGCTGCAGCAGCCAATATAGTCTCTCTCTTAATGTGAATGTCAGTACAAAGGGTTAGACTGTTAAAAACATATCTGTTGGTTCAAGAGATGCCTTTATGGAGGCTCAGATCTTATCCTAAATATCGGATCAGGACATCTCCAGTACTTCCTGAAGAGAAATAAATACTCGTTCTTTTTTACAGTCATCACAGGATTATTGATGCATCCAGCCTGGATCTGTTAAAAATTTCTTTTCTGGACCACTTTGGTCTCAACATACAAATTTGTTTTTTAACAAGATCCTCACCTTAAAACTTTCAACAGTAAAGATGATTCCACAAGAAAAAGTTCTGCGGCAATTCTCCAGAATGTTGATTCCTACTTATCGCTCAATGCAGAACTAGAGCTAGATGGAAATAACATTGCTGCTCAGCAACTGTCAGATGCTTATGATTACCACTGTGTACAAGTTTCAGCTGAAACTTCAAACCCAATTTAGCTTCATTTTTACAGGGCAGTGTTTCACACCCACTCCTGTTTCTCAACACAATTACAGCTCTTCTGAGACTCAAAGCTACCAGTTGTTGGTTTTCTGAGCGCCATCAATTCTGCCTCCATACAGTGTGAAGTTATTTTAGCTTTAATTAGGGAATGTTTCTCCTGACGTTTCTGGTTCAACTGTAACACGCTGAGCCAACACTTGACTTCCATCCTCCTCAGCACTGCGCTCTCAACGAGTGTGCATTTAAAAAGTTATCAAAGCACCAAAACAGCGCAGTGTGTTCCAGGAAGCAGTGATGTCAACGTGCCTGGTGTAAGGCGGCGGGTCTGCCCGAGCAGATCACCTTGAAGACAAACACCAACGCGTCAGTGCTAATCTTGGCAGTACTGACTTCTCTCCAACAGCAGCAAAGATCTGACAGGAAATGAAAGTGTGCCATGTGAAGAGCAAAACAACAACATCACTAAGTCAAAACTGTTTTCCACCTGCAGGGATGCGCATGAGCAACACCACCAACCACAGCCTTGGTAGCTCAGCTGTTGTTAAAAGATAACATCCGGCCCATCAGGCTGTGGCCTACGCAGAGTTCAGAGGATGACGCGACTCTGAGAACCTGTGACTTGTCGAGTTCAGACACAGCAGGGGTGTTTATTTACATTCAGTGGTGGAGAAGGAAAGTCCATTCTTTTACTGGTAAAAACAGCTACACAAGAAGGTAAAAATACTCAACCAGAACCCTGGTCAAGATGTGCAGGACGCCAAACGCCAGGGTTAAATCTGTAGCAAAGTCACAGGCTTCCTGTTAAACTCCGCCAGTAACTGAAACTGCAGCAACGCATCCGTCCATTTTATTTACCCACTTCATTTGTTGTGGGCTCACAGGGTGGGACAATGTCCATCTGCTGCAGTCTCCATGTGGACTAGTCACCAGATGCACATTACACAGGTGTGCAGGCCCTCCTGACAGCTCTTTGGACCAGACGGTTCTTCTTGATCTAAATCAGGCGTTTGCAACCTTTAAAATCCAAAGAGCCATTTTATATCACTGTTCATAAATACCTACAACAGGAATTTGTTCTCAAGTACCACAATTTTATATATATTTTTAGGTTTTTAAATAAAGCAAAACATAAAACGTCAGCAAAAAGAGGATGGGTCCATTTTCTTCCATGGGATGTTGATATTCATGGGAAATTATGTAAAACAAACAAGCACATAGTTTTCAACACACGATGACAAGAAAAACCCATCTAAAAACATATTACTCGTACTTTTAGAGTCATACTGTAGTGGAAATTCAATGCAATCATTCCATAAAAACTGAAAAACAGCTCAAATCTGCACTTGTTATTATATCTATATTTACAAATATTAACTTGGTCTTTATCATTTTAGTCAAAGTTATTAAGAGCCATTGTGGAGGGTCCAACGAGCCACAGGTTGCAGATCCCTGGTCTAAACAGACGACATTTACAGGCTGAAATCCCAGCTATAGCAGACTCATGTTTAAATATACACACAAGTTGATATCTGGTGTATGGATACAGGCAGAAGAGCTAGAAACACATCACAATGAAGATGAGGATAAAGAGCTGCTCAAAATGATTGCATCTCATTTCCTCACAGGTTACAGTAAAACGTCATGAATGCAGGTGTTTGCAGCAGCACTGAAACAGACAGGAGCCTTCGCCAAACCTCCAGTGTCTCAGCCGTTGTTACAGGAAGCTGTCCCTCCCCCTCTTCCTCCAGCCCAGCCTTCATCAGGGTGGGCGTGCAGAGCCCACATCCGTTCAGAGAGAACATTTCTGAAGCCCACAGCGCAGCAAAAACCCAGTCCACACACTGCAGTACACTCCCACCGCCACTGGAGGCAGCAGCAGACACGGATTGTGCGGGTTTAAAGCCCACAATTTGACGGATTTTACCGATAAATCTTAAATTTAAGAGAAAAGCTGTCATCGTGATGGTGACTGGTGCTCGTTTTATGCATACCTGGGAGCTTTTAAAACATAATTGCACACTTAGCTGTGACCGTTTTCTACCTGCTGAAGTGCATTTTCTTGTCTCCCGCTTAAAGCAGGACCCAAATTAGGCCATTTCTGATACCTTTTCTTATCAGCGCTCTGACACGTCGGACGGCTGGAAGAGCTGCTAAATAACAACCTGTCTCTGTCAGTCGGTGGGCAAAAGCTGCGCGATTTCCGCTGAACTCCGCTCCATCATCATTCTGCTGCAATTACTCAGAAAACGCGCCTGCGGCTGAAGTTAAACTGCCAGACCCCTTCTGTAGCCCACATCCAACCTGAGATGTTTAATGCTAGAAGGAAACACGCGAGGATCAGTCAGAGAGGTGACGAAGCAGCAGAACCGCGCATGCTAACCCACTAAAGACAGAACCAGAACCAGAAACGGGCCTCCTGCTTTAGTTGGGAGAATCATTTCAAATTCGGCCCCCTTTTCCAAACTTTCAGTATGCGTGAGTTACTCAGTATTACTGCGTGGGTTTAACAGAGTACTCCTGCTAATGCTGTCTGCGTTGACTTGTGGATCTCAGCAGAACCGAGCCAGCCCGGTGAACAACAGCAGCTTTATCTCAGGGGGGACCAGGAATGGGACGTTTGCAGCCTGACTGTTGCGTCATCACTATCGGAGGTGTTCGGTAAATACGCGTCCCTAAAGTTCGGCCCGGTTCGGCCCTGACTTGTTCGGGAACATACCAGCTGATTTCCACCAACAGCCTCTACAACACGTCACCTGAGCGCGCGCTCACACAACAGGCACGAGCTGACAAACAGCGACGGAACCCCGAACACGGATATCTCTCACCTGGTTCCGGCGATTCGGGCTCACCGCCGCGCAGCACCGCGACGTCCCGCCGTAGTTCGGAACCAAAATCGATCTTGAAACCAACGTGGAAGAGTTGTTTACAAAGTGTCCCCGTGAACTCTGATTGGTCCGAGAGGAGTAGAGTCCACGCCCCAAACCTCGGTCACCGGGCCCGGGTCCAAACCTTGTTTCCTGGATTCGCAGCCTTCGACTAGGGGGAAGGAGACAAACTGTTGCTCTTTACTGGGGACACGTGGACTAAAAGTGTCCGTTAAGATTTTCCTCTCTATTGGTTTCTGCAGGGAAGGAAGAATGTAAAAACAGAAGAGTCAAAAACAAAAAGTCTGTCTGACTTTAAATAATCACAAACTCTCAGGGCTTTTCGCATAAATGTATACCTGCTCCTCTTCTTGTAGCAGTACAATATACACCAGAGCACAGGTGGGAATGTCCACTGTGCTGTTAACAACAGGTTTATTGAGTTTTCTTGCTAACAAGCAGAAGTGATTAAATAAACACATAAACAGATGATTGCCTTTTTTTGGCCGATTTGTACCTTTGCGGTTTTGGTCCATTCCTACCCGACCTTTTCTGGTACTAAATAGTAGCAACCATGCGTATGTTCGGTACCTGCCAGGAAGACAGTGACGTCGATTTCAGTTTTTTACCTAAAACCTACTGTGAGCACATACGGTTAAATGACTTCAATCAATAACATCTGCCAGAAGAGGTCAATTAAGAGATTTTTAGGTTTCATCAGCCTGTCAGATTTTCAGCTGGACCAAGCAGGGATCAGAACCTAAATGACCCAATCCTCCCCTTGGCCCTTTTGCCCCATCTTTATAGCCATAAATACAGAAACAATGATAAAAACCTATTGTGATGTTTTTGAAAGTGGTTTCCTGCCAACTGGTCATAAATAAATTAGAAATAGACTTTAAACTGGTTCCAGACCAGTTGGCCATTTGCTAATTTATACCCCAACTTTATATCCCGACTTGTAACCCTAACGGCCATATTGGTAATCGATTTATAGAGTATTATACGAGAGGCTAAACACCCTGAAGACATAAGAGAAGAGGTCTAGTTGTCTTCCTTTCAAGCACTCAGGCTTATGAGATATGAGTGACCTCTCATGACATCTGATCAGACAAATAAAACTCTGAATGACCTCTTGTTGGTGGATATCATTTACTAGAGTTTAGGTTCCTGAACTTGATTAAAGTTCAGGAACCTTTGGAGTCTTGATGACAAGTAATGGCAGGTAGGAGCATCAAGCACAGACCAGTCAGACAGAACTAACAGGGGCTCCATCTGTTGTAATGCATCTCTGGTCTTTTTATGTTAGGGAAAAACCTGAGCCAAAGAGGTTTCCAAGGTTCGTAGCTCTCTGAGGAGACCCTGGAGAAGTTGGAGGGATGATATAACCCGTTTGGCCTAGAAACACTGTGTGATCAGACCTTGGATAAGCAGATCATAACAGATATATGTTAATAAAAAAGCATGTGTGGACAATTGAAATAATGCACATGGCATGTAAACCCGTGTTTACTTGTCTGGTATATGTATAGATTATATGCCAGATATTTTTCTTTTAAAGCAACCATATGTGAAAGCACACAATTTATTCCAAAAATAAAACCTAACCTCAAATTCTTCGACCATCTACTAAATGTTTCATAGCGGCCAGACAATTAAGCATCACCTAGATTCCTGCTGGAGGTGATGGATGTACAATAAAGTTAAAAAGTCTATAGTTTAAGAGCCAAAAACAGCATAAAGCTCCCCATTCTCCTCCAGCACTGAGAAAACATGAAGAAAACAAGAACTGCCTGAGTAATGACTTTCTGTGTTGTCACTAATACCACCAAATAAAACCCAAATTTTCTCTTTGTCATATGAGATTCAGTTGGATTAATTGTTATGTTTCCCATGCTGTTTGGTTTATTGAGCAATGTGGCTCAGCTTACTGTTATAAAAAACATTCTTCTACTCATCAGAGTTATGGTTGTCATAATAATGCAATGTTTAATAATTCAGACTCATTTGACATTGTTCCTAAAAGTCAAGTACTGTTTCTGCAGTCCATTGTCTGTCTGACAAAATCTTCTATTTTAAAGTAAAACTAAGGGTGCATTTACTGCATTAAGAGTGAATTTATTGAATCAGAAAGTACCTTTGATCCAACGTCTGAACATGAGTTTTGGTCTCTTTGTGCATCAGGAAAACATATTCTGAGTACCTGATCTTTTAGGAGAAACATCTAATGGTAAAGCTGATTAATGCAAAGAAAACAAGAGTGATTCTTTCTCTAAGCAAGTCAAATAAAGCTGATGGCCCCATGAATCAGAAGTATAGTTTTAAGCCAAAAGCATCATTTGAATTCTCCACCATGAGAGTTTTTAAAAACTTTGATTGCAGCCTGTTTGATGAGACACTTTTTAATAGGCTACTGTAGAAGCAAACAGCACATCCCAGCTCAAAACAGCTGAAGGCAAAAAGAGGTGAAACCATGTCCAAAATTCACAATGAACCCTCCTCCAAGGTTCTCTTATAACACTTCGCTGTCTTTAACAATATGTACATTTTGTTTGGATTGTCCTTAGAAGATCAGTGAATTCTATAAACCCTGGTTAAACAATCAGACATTTTCTGCAGAAAGATTAATCAAACATGACCCAAACCCCACCAACTTGCTACTGGGTGAACCTCCATTCTGGGATATTTGCATTAAGGCCATATTCATATGGTGTTGTTTGGTTACTTAGCTTTTTAGTGATTTTAATTGTTTAGAAAGGTAAAGAAATGTATATCCCTCAATTTTATTTCTCGTATCAGATTTTACTGCATCTCTTATACTTCAGTGAATGTCACACACATTTCTGAAGACATTGAAATGTCTGTAGTTTATGAAAATGAATTAAACTAGAAGAGGCCGAAACAAAATGGACTCACTTCCTGGGTAAATTTATTACAGCAGCAAATTTAACTGACTGACTGTCTTTGATAAAATAAAATCACAGTATAATCCTGGGGGTAAGACAGCGCTAAAAGTGAATATATTTGTTTAAATGCATCTGATCCTCAAATATCACATGGAAAGAGACCTGTAGGTTTGGCTAGTAAAATGTGGGATTTTAATCGTATTTAATATTCACATGATAACAGACACACAGCCGCAGAGACTTTTATAAATGCTGCCAGGTAATCATTCCCATTAAAACTTGTCTTTAACTTCATTCAGGCATTGTAATAAGAACCACATCCTTTTCCTGCGGTACCAAGAATAGGACAAACTTGAAATTCTGTCTACCTGCTGGGTCATTGCTGTGGTTCAGAAAGAAACAGCTTTATCAAAGGTAAAGAACAATAAATTAACATATAACACAGAAGTTTCCTGGGCCTCATCATCACTCAGGATCTCAAGTGGGAGCTGAACATCACCTCCCTCTACAAGAAGGCTCAGCAGAGAAGATACTTCCTGCTGCAGCTGAAGATGTTCAGCCCGCCAAAGACAATGATGGCACACTACTACTCCGCCATCATTGAGTCCATCCTCACCTCCTCCATCACCATCTGGTACGCTGCTGCCACCATCAGCGACAAGGACAGGCTGCAGAGTAACATTCGCTCTTCAGAGAGGGTGATTGGCTGCAATCTTCCCTCTCTTCAGGAACTGCCTCCAGGACTCAGAGGCAAACAGGAAAGATTGCAGCTGACCCCTCCCACCCTGGACACTAACTGTTTCAGACTCTCCCCACTGGCAGGAGGCTGCGGTCCATCAGGACCAGAACCTCTTGCCTCAGAAACAGCTTCTTCAATATCTTCAATATCTTAGCACATGTAAATACTATTTCAGTTAATTCTATATTGTTGTTATTGTACATTTTTAATATTTACCACGATGCTCTATTTTTCTCATAACATTCCTGCACAACTTGTTTTTGTTTTTAACTACATATTTCTAAATGTATTTATGTCAGCTGTATGTTTGTCTATGTGTAGCACCTCACCACCAAAGCAAATTCCTCGTGCGTGTGAAACATTACTTGACAATAAAGCTTTTTCTGATTCTGATTCTGAGGGGAAAGCATATTGCTCCCTAATGACATTTGTTCTAATATCAGTATTTAGTTTTCTATCATCAGGAGAGTTTTTATCAGCCATGTTGGTCTTTTCATGTGTTGCTGAATTCAGAAATATAATGTGAGCTTATAATGCACATGCTAAAAAAAACCTGACAGACTAATTTATTTAAAACTCGTTTCTTCTTTTAAGTACGTTTCATGGTCATCCAGCGCCATGGAGCCAAACTCAAAGTGAAGCAGGTGGACGGCCGTATGTTGTCCTGGATTGACTCCTATTTAACTGACAGTTCAGCCTTCTGATGAGCATTGTGGTGGAAAGGCTGCTAATCAGAAAAGGTCTCTGAGAATCACACGTTCATTCTTTTTGCCTCTACACAGCAGGCTTCTGCTACACTTCATGTTTAAGTCAGCCTCAACACTTTTTGATGTCTCTTTTGTTGCAGAATGGGGTCAAAATGGGTGTGTGTCTGCTGCTGAAAATTAAAAATAGTATTATACCTTGTAAGACCAAACTAGGTGATTGTAAAAGATCTCATGTTGATATGAGCCTACAGCAGATCTTAAACTATGTGCAGCATATGGAATATGTCTCTCAACTCAAAACTCTTGAGCTTGATTGTCATCAGTAGGATTACATATTTCTTTCCTCAGCAGTATTACATATGTCATTTTAAATTTCTTAAATATTTGCTCATTTCTTATATCAAGTGTAAGTTAATAATTCTTCCTCCTGTGATTGGGTTCTTGGTAAGGAGGTAATGCTCCTGCTTTTCTTCAATCCATAGCAACATATGACCTATTGCCATGGAAAAGTCTATCACAGTGGCATTAGGTCCTAACACTGAAATCTACTAACTGCATTCACATAAGAAGTTCTACCAGGACCTCTGAAGTAGCAGGTGATGGACGTTTACAACTGTCAGTCTTCTTACTGCCTGTAGCAGCTAGCTGTGCCGCAGGTAATGCCAGCTTGTATACCAACAGGAACAAAAAGTGAGGGTTTGGTTTTAGTTCCCTTCTCCATGAGAGGGATGCAGCAAATGTGTGTTAGCGTCATGCCTTATGAAAAATTATGATCTTCTTTGGTTGTGTAAAGAGTTTAGTTTGACTGCTATATCTTTCAGACACCAGCAGGATCTCTTCTTTATGTTGGCGTAGTTCACTGGATAATCATCCTGGGGGGTTTCTGATCAGTTGTGTTATGAAAACTTATGCTGATAGGCTAAGTGAGCCTATCCTGCTGTATGGGCTTAGTTCACTAGTTTTGTATAGTCTTTATTGGGTCTTGTTTAAAAATATTCAGACACATCTTCATGAGGAGAACTTAAAAGGCAATTAACAGAGCAGATATTCTCTGGAAACTTAGCGGACATTGTCTAGTTTTAGCAATAATTGACATTTCCTCAGATGAACAGATTTTTCACCGTTATTTCTATTTGTTGCCTTCGTTGTGCATCACTTTTAAGCCAATTTCTGGTTATAGCCTTCTTGTTTGGCACAATCCTTATTTTCAAGAGCTGGGGCAACATTTTATAATATTTCTCCTGGGATTACCCCAGATACCATACCGAGTGAATCCTGGGCACCTTGCAACCTAAGATACATTCACAGTGTCTGATGATGGTTGTAGTGTGACATGGATGCCTATATGGCATCCATGAGTCCACACCTAAATCAGTAGGTTTGTTGTACTCCAGTCTGTTTGTGTCTAAATAGAAGAGTGACAAAGAATCGGGTAAAATGCACACGTAGGAAAAGTAAGAACCTTTACAGTCCTTCAGCAGCTTCCTTACATTACATTGACAGAACTGTTTTTACCTGTGTGCAATAAAGATGTCTTAATATTACAGTTTTAAGCATCCAAACAATTATTTCTTTTGATTTTGGCCTGGTCTGAAAGTGGTTGTCTGTGAAGACCACAGTTAGTTCAGGGTTTGGATGACAAACCCTGAACTATTGAGTTGTCATCTGAACTCTACATGCCATTGTCTTCTTTAGCTAAGAATTATCTGCACAGTTGCTACAGTGACTGTCAGCACAATTTCATATTCTTGGCAGAAAAAAAGCGGTACTGTGCATGATCTGCATGTATCACACTAGATACTGACAAACGTCTCGTACCAAAGATGCACCAACAAGTAATTATTCTTCACTTGCCTGGAAAATACAAGAATAGACATTTTTTGAAATTCCAGGAAATTCCTTAATTCAAAGTGTTTAAAAATAAATAAAGAATTCCCTCTTGCCTTTTGGCTCCAACTATTCTGGGTGATGCTGTCTTCTTTGTCAGTTGGCTTAATTATGATGCCTAATCCATTCTGCTCTCCTGGGGGTTTGACCGCAGCTCTGCAGCAGTTAAATCATAGAGCTGAATTGAACAGGGGAATCATTTTTTTTCTTTGTCTAAGTCTTTTATTCTAGCATAGAACAATGTAGAAAAAGATTGTTATAAGCTTGCATAACTGCTTAAAAAGATATGATTCAGGTTATGGATAAATGTCTATGGAAGTCGGTTAGAGCAGGCTTTAGATAAACTGGCTGTTCACTATATCAATGATTGAATGCACATATTTAGGTAATCTTTGGATGTGACATATTATAAAAAGAATATTTTAATATTTCTAAACTTTAAGCAATGAAAACATCCTGTATGAATAAAAAATGGCTGAATGTTGAATAAATGGGAATTTATGGGATTTTTTTCAGTGTTAAGTCATTTGGTCCTGGTTTAGTGTTTTAGTGTAAAATTCTGAAAGTAAGTTATGTATTGTTCTATACGCCTACTGAACTGGGATTAAAGCATGTTGCAGACGTTTTATAAGTAAGAATAAAGGAAATGGTTTCATCCTATGAAAAAAAAACTCCTTTAATGCAGAATACTGTGTTTAGATGGCCGAAAGCTTGGATGTGTTAATGCAGACTCATCAAAACTAACAAAGCTCAGATTTAGTACAGGATGACTGTTTGGATTTAAATACATTCACAGTCTCAGTTATGAAATAAATACATCCACAAATATCCATGCTATGATGATTTAGTAGAAGCAGAGTTTCTGTTTTTGACATCTGCTGTAAATGCTTATCAGAATATTTGTCTCTGCCATTTTTCAAACCTGTGAGCTGGAAAGATGGACAGGGATTGGAACGGTAAGATGTGGGCCCACAGGTCAGGAAAAGAAGAATGATCAGAACCTTCCAGCCATCACCCCTGTCCTTGTTGATGTCTTCCTGTGTGAGTCCATGTTGGGTACTGAGGGAACGCTAGTGGACTAATTACAGTGCCAAGTGTTTAATCCCCATTGAAGTCATTAGTGTGTGAAACAAATGGTGGAGCTCAGATTGAAGGTAATTAAGAGCGATCCCTGACACATGAGCTCAGAATGATTCCTCTCAGCCCAGCTTCAATGTCAGACAAACTTTATAAATGTCACTGTGCAGCCTGCATATATATACAGAAGTGTGCTAAAGTTCTAAATCACTTCTTATTCTGTGACTATTCTTCCAAGAATCCAGGTACAGATCAATGGTTCTCCAGTTTTCTGAAAACCTTTTAAGTTTTTCTTTATTCCTTGGTGGTTTTTACTCGTTTTTGCAATCCTTGCACTTGTCGGGGTTGTGGGCTCAGTGTGTGTGTTTGTGTTTTTGTCTGCACTTTTGTTGTCAGTTTTTAGATGGTACTGGAGTTTCTCAGGTGTGCTGGGTGACAGGTGCAACTGATCTGCTGATTGCATGGGAGGAGTATTTAAGCAGGAGGCTGCCAGCACTTCGAGGCCAGAGTGTTTGCCTTCAGTGGTAACAAGCTCAGCCACTTCTAAGCTATGCTTCGTTCTTTGTCACTAAGCTGATGTTGTTTATGTTCCTTCGCAGACAGAAACCTGAACCTTCTGATCATTCTTCATTGAACTTTGACTTCGGTTCCAGAAGTTTCTGGACGATCAAGATTACCTTTGTTTGGTGGATTTTGTTTGGATTTTTTTTCAAAGTGCTTCTGAGTGTTCTTCTGTATGTGGGTCAGATCTATCTCGAACAAAATGACAGAACACTCTGGCCAACAAGACCCAGCAGAAGCACTCCGAAGAACATTATCTGAACATGCTAACCAGATTCCTTTTCATGACACTTCTCTTCGTTCCCTTTCAGAGCAACAGCGCCATACACATCAACAGTTAGAACAGATTACTTCCATGCTTCAGCAAACCTTGAGTTCTCAGTCCTCTGCTCATGCAGATGGCTTATTGATGAACCCCCAACACTAGACGAAGCAATTTCATTAGCAATTAAGGTGGACAATAGAATGAGAGAGAGGAAAATATCCAGAGCTGAAAGGTTTTATTATAATCCACAGTTAGCTACTAGCTCTCCACCCACGGCTAGGACACCAGCTCAACAAACTGCAGCTGAACCTGAGCCCATGCTAATGGGGCGCACCCAGTAAACTTTTGAAGAAAGACAGAGACACAAACTAACCAAGCAGTGTTTTTACTGCGGCTCACCTGATCACTTCGTAGCAACTTGTTCTACTTGCCCCAGTCAGCCAAAAGGACAGGGTCCGCCAACTATGAAGGGGGGGTTGGTGGACCACTTACAGAATTGCAAAGTCCCAGATTCAGCCTACCAGCTACTCGTACTCGTCGTCTTCCACTTATCCGGGACCGGGTCGCGGGGGCAGCAGACTCAGCAGACTCAGCAGAGACGCCCAGACGTCCCTCTCCCCAGACACCTCCTCCAGCTCCTCTGGGTGGAGCCCAAGGCGTTCCCGGGCCAGCCGAGAGACATAGTCCCTCCAGCATGTCCTGGGCCGTCCCCTGGGCCTCCTCCCGGTGGGACGTGCCTGGAACACCTCCCGAGGAAGGCGTCCAGGAGGCATCCGGTATAGATGCCCGAGCCACCTCAACTGGCTCCTCTCGATGTGGAGGAGCAGCGGCTCTACTCCGAGCTCCTCCCGGATGGCCGAGCTCCTCACCCTATCTCTAAGGGAGTGCCCGGCCACCCTACAGAAGAAGCTCATTTCAGCCGCTTGTATCCGGGATCTCGTTCTTTCAGTCATGACCCAAAGTTCATGGCCATAGGTGAGTGTAGGAACGTAGACCGACCGTTAAATGGAGAGCTTTGCTTTTCGGCTCAGCTCTCTCTTCACCAAAACGGACCGGCACAGCGCCCCCATTACTGCGGCAACCGCACCGATCCGTCTGTTTATCTCTCGCTCCATTCTTCCCTCACTCGTGAACAAGACCCCGAGATACTTGAACTCCTCCACTTGAGGCAGGAACTCCCCTCCAACCTGAAGAGGACAAGCCACCCTTTTCCGGTCGAGAACCATGGCCTCGGACTCGGAGGAGCTGATCCTCATCCCAGCCACTTCACACTCTGCTGCGAACCTTCCCACTGCATCCTGTAGGTCTTGGCTAGAGGGGGCCAGCAAGACCACGTCATCTGCAAAAAGAAGAGACGAAATCCTCTGGTCCCCAAACCAGACCCCCTCCGGCCCTTGGCTGCACCTAGAAATCCTGTCCATAAAAGTTATGAACAGGACCGGTGACAAAGGGCAGCCCTGCCGGAGTCCAACATGCAGCGGGAACAGGTCCGACTTAGTGCCGGCAATGCGGACCAAACTCCTGCTCCGCTTGTACAGAGACCAGATGGCCCCTAATAAAGGGCCCCCGATTCCATACTCCTGGAGCACCCCCCACAGGGCACCACGATGGACACAGTCGAATGCTTTCTCCAGGTCCACAAAGCACATATGGACCAGTTGGGCAGACTCCCATGAACCCTCGAGTACCCTGTAGAGGGTATAGAGTTGGTCCAGTGTTCCATGTCCGGGACGAAAACTACACTGCTTCTCCTGAAGCCGGGGTTCGACTATCAGCCGGACTCTCCTCTCTATTACCCTGGTGTAAGCCTTACCAGGGAGGCTGAGGAGTATAATCCCCCTGTAGTTGGAACACACTCTCCAGTCACCCTTCTTATGAAGGGGAACCACCACCCCAGTCTGCAATTCCAGAGGTACTGTCCCCATCCGCCACGCAATGTTGAAGAGGCGTGTCAACCAGGTGCCAAGTGCTTCGAGCCTTATTATTATTTAATTAAAACTTGTCTTATAACAAACAGATTTTAATTATATTCAATTCCATGTAGATGGATTGAGTGACAATTCTTGTGTAAAGACCTCATCTTTTCATTTCCTGCAGGTTTCAGTCCTCAGCTCCTGGAAGAAGAAGAGTGCTGGGAATGGATCGAATGAGTTTTCCCCTCCAGCTTCCAGCTACTGCTGCTGAGAGGACACTCAGGCATGTCTACAGTGATACGATCCTAATTGCTCTCCTAATGAAAATTCAGAATTCCACTGTGTTACTGGAAAAGTGGTATTGTCGGGTGTGCTGGTCGAGCCCCTGGACGGAGTTGGCGCAGTTAATGAGTGGAGCCCAGCAGAGTCTGGAAGCTCTCCCCAGGTTGCTTCACTTCGATGTGATATTCCACGTAAACATCTCCTCATCTTGGATGACCTTTAACACTCCACCGGGGCTGAAGAAAACTCTGCCAAGAAAAAATCCTCTGTCTGCCTATGTCAGGGATATTCTGATTCCTCTTAACCAGTAATATTTGGATTAGAGCGGTAAAGTATAGTTTTTTTTTTTTTGACTCACCTAATTGCTAAGTGCGGTGCTTATATCCATTTTGATGTTTCTACATTGAAAACTTACTGTCCCACTAGAAGATCCTTTTATTTCATGTAGGCATGTAGTGATGGGTAATGTACAAAACAGAAAGAATCATATTTAGGACAACAAACTTCGTTCTTTCCAGTTGAAACCTTGTGCAGAGGGATGCTAAGATTTCTTCTACAGACAATCAAGGTATCTGGAAAAAGGTGGAATGCTACTTCCAGGTATGGTGGGGTCCTTCTGAGCTTCCTGAGCAGATGGAGCAGATCTGAGCTGATCTTGGTAATAAGAGCTTTGCTGCAGTTGTTGTGAAGAAGTAGGTGAGGAAGAAAGTTAAGTTCTGGATCTACATTGCAACCACCTATAGTCATGAGATGGGAGTCGTGACTGAAAGAATGAGATCATGGAAGCAAGCACCTGAAAAGATGTCCAGAAAAGACCGCAGAGTAAACCTGCTCTGTCATGTCAAAGAAAGTCAGTCAACATAGTACAGGTATGTCTTCTCTGTAGGACATGTCCCACTGGGAGGAGACCATGGGGTGGAGCTCTTTCAGGAACTGCCCACCCCTTCTACCTTGGGAATGCCTTGGGATCACCTAGGATTATCTGGAAAGTGTTGCTTGGTGAGGGATGTCAGGGTCTCTCTTCTGTGACCCCTCTGTTACAATTCCTCCCTGATTCTCCAGATCATTTGGACTCATCGAACTACCTGCGTTAAAAAACAAAACAAACACTGGAGTGAAAAAATGGGACAAAATACCACCCGAAAGTCTTCATCACTTGTTTTCTTCAGTGCCAGAACCTTTTGAGGATTGGCTTCCTCCTTTCAAATTCAATGCAGTAACTCTCTTTGAGCCCCTGAGATGTGGCTACACTGTGGTTTAGTATCTCTGATGTGGTGTTGTTCTGTTCCAGCTGCTAAGTATCCAGAACTAGGTGAGAGTGCTATGCAATCTTTGGACCAGTCTCATAAAATCCAAATAGTTTTCAGTGGAATAAATAGTTTCTATGTTTAATGTTGTAGTGTTGCAGTTGTTTATTTTAATTTGCAGCTACCTGCAAGAGCATCCAGCATGCAGGCCGGCTAATAAGCTGTTTGGATCAGCACCACTATGAAGCTGAAATCTGGTCCTGACACAGTAGGAGTTGCAGAAAGTCTGAATAAACCAACTTTAACTGATCCAGGGTCAGCAGATGTATGTAAGTCTCCATTTAAAGCAGCTCCAGTAATTAATCAACATGATGCATTCTGGAGGGAAAGTTCTGAAAAGAGTCTTGAACTCAGAACTGAGGAACCTGCTCAGTGTTAAACTGAAACTCTGTCAGACTGTTGCAGCTTATCTGCATCTGCAATGAACATCAGGTTGATCCTTCACGCAGCCTCTGGGACCAGGGAGAGAAAATAAAAGCTCTAAGCTATTTTATATCAACTGACTTTCTTAATACCTGCAACACAAAGTGTTAAAGTGACACACACACTCTGCGATCCAGGGAGAGAAGAAGCGACACACACTCAGAGCTCAACTGGCTGAGCAGCGTGTTGCTTGGCATTCTGCAAATGTCAGAAGGATAGTGTTCACAAAAACAGCCAGGCACCTGGGAGATTACATTTTATCAACATACAAATGAGCGCTGCTTCACACTGAACTGGGCACTGTGACAGAATACTAAGCACTGTTGAGATGATAGGGAAAATGGCTATGACATTGAATTGTGGTGCCCCTGTGTGCAGGTGTCCACATGCTCTGCTGCGTGTGAGCACGCGTGCAGCATTAAACCAAGAGGGCTGCGGTGTGGATGTTTGTCGCCTGCGGTGCCACTGAAGCAGAATCTGAAAGAAGAGGAATCAAATGTGGGGACTGGATTTTCCATCTGCAGTCCAGAAAGTTCAGTTGCAGCTCAAATTCTTGCAGGATGATGTTAATGAAACTGCAAACTGTCCATTTTGAACTCAGTCTGTGCTGTTTATGAGCAGAGAGTAAGTGCAGTCAGACTTAATATGTTTCTCATTTGGAGCTGAAGAATATTGTGGTGCTCATTTATAAAGTGAAACACACACCTAAAGCTAATTAACCTAATGTATGTTTCTGGACTGTGAAAGGAAGCTGGAAGACCTGGAGAAACTGGACAGGACTTGTAACCCCAGAGAGCAGCAGAAAGAAACTAACACACCCTCCATTTCTACTACCTGTATGACCCCTTCTCTTTCCGATGGTTATAATCAGTCTGATAGAGGGAGGTATCCCAATCCTTGTGGTTTTTAGTATAACAATGACCACCAGTGGGCTCTAGTCGGACAAACTTTATCAGTTTATTATTTTACTTAGTACCCTTAAACAGAGCCCATTCTAAAATGGACAAACTCTAACACTCAGTAGTTTAATCTAACCTCCCCAACAACCTTATACCATTCCAAAACCTTTGCCAAAATTAGAAATATCCTATCCAGGAGTGATGCTGAAAAACTAGTCCATGCATTTGTTACTTCAAGGCTGGACTATTGTAATTCTTTACTATCAGGATGTCCACAAAATGCAGTTAAAAGCCT
>JAHUTJ010074625.1:0-25896 GCA_036250325.1 Characodon lateralis
TTGTATATGTCATTCCCAAGACGAATTGACGCTGTATTGGCCACAAAAGGAGGCCCTACACCATACTAATAAATTATTGTGGTCTAAAACCAGGTGTTTCAGTTTCATTGTCCAACCCCTGTACTTGATAAGGCTGGTTTATATATGATCTATTTGTGTGAAAGACAATGTGTACATAGTGATTAATGCTAAACAACAAACATGATATGGAGTTCAAACAGAATGATTAGTTGCGGTTTTGGTAGTTAGGGTTGGCTTTAAATAATCTGTTTACGGTTCTTCTTGGTTTGGGTTTGAAAAACTCACAGTGTGTGGTAAACAGTCTCACAAAACAGACATTAAAAATCTAATCTTCCTAGTGGACCAAGTGATTCTTTCAACAGTGAAGTTGTTGGAAACACAAACCACACCTTTCCAAAAGAATAAAAATTACACACACACTGTCTGCATAAATGCAAATGTGTTAGTTATGTGACTATTTCACACTGAACATAGAAACTGGGACAAATCAGCAGCTTCAAAGTTGCCAATGTCATGGTTTTCTTCTATTAGACCTTTCACTGAGGGGAAAAAAACGTCCCTACTGAAGTCAGAACAGCAGTCACAGCTTGCCCTCCATCTCCCATCTCCGTTCTTCACTTAGGATCAATCACAAATGTCTGAGTTCATTCAGAAAATATTTGTTTGGCAGCATGGAAAAGAACCTTCACATTCATGTCAGAGTGACATAAATCTCCTTTCTAAGGGTTTCCTCCCCTGATAAAAAAATGTACATTGTGTTCTTGGACAGTCTGCTGACAGTACGTTTCAGTATTTGAAGCGTGTTTTTGTACCTTAAAGGTAGCTTTATATTCCCAACAAAGGCGGGTGTGCAGTCCACACCAGCACATTCTGAAGCCCTGAAAATCTGTGGTGTTTTATTGTTTGTGTTTTTACAGGGTATACCAGCGGGGTTCGCTACGACTGAAAGGGCGGTAACCTCAGGGAGTCGGAAGTGGCAGCACTAACACTCCAAAAGGAAGAAAAAAGAAAGGCTCCAGTCACAGAGCGACTGAAGCAGCAGGGGACCAGAAGGACCAAGAGGTTTTTTCATTCATCACAGAGGCTCTGATATCTAACGAACTCAGGTAGCCAGATATTAAAATCAGACACTCTGACAGACACTTCAGGAGATGGGAAGCATAATAGTCCTTTTAAAAAGCACTCAGAATTCCCTCTCCACTTTGGAAGTTTGAATTCACTTTTTCCAACTTGTTCCAAGCTGATTTTCTTACCTGTTAGCTTTGTTGTCACGTTGGAGTTACTTGTGCATGTCCTACGATTTATCACACAGGGAGCTGTGGCATCCAAGACAGAACAGTCAGGTTGTTGTGTTGTGACGGCGAACTCTAGATGATATTTGACTCCTGAGGTTTTCAACTGGCCCAGTAAAGAATCATATTTATTACGAACCCCACACTAATCCTCATATTAGCTGGAGGCATGAGAAGTTTTTAATTTATGGCTTAAAAGAAAACTGTTATTCTTGTTTAGCAGAATTACACATATTTATACTGTTGTCCATAAATTAAAAATGATTTGGTTTTTAAACACATTCCCCTTTTTATTGTCAATCATTTCCTGACAAAAGATAAAATATGTAATTCCAACAGTTTGCTTGAACAGGTGTAATTGATAATGTCAGTTTATATTTTTTCTGTGGTGAGCTGTCTGCAGCCTTGAAACTCGGATCTGTAAACCCATAGCAACATATCTTTGGATTGGTGTTCCTTTGTTTCCCCAATTTATTCTTATCTTAAGGCCAGAACAGGGCCTTACTCTGATTGGAGCATTGCTTGGTTATCACTATCTGCAGTGACTTGTAAAAATGTCCTTTATGAGTTTCTAAACAGGTAAATATTTTATTTCTTTTCTGAAATTTTGTTGTATCAGTAGAAGCCCTAAATTTTAGCCTGTTAACAAACTATAACTATAATATTAAAATGTTAACTTTTCTGTTTTGCATGTCCTACAAAGCATTTTAACAAGACCTACACCTTTGTTTTTTTCATTTTGGTAAAAAAAAAATTTTCAGGTACACAACCCTATTTTAGATTTTGTTCAGTTTATTGAACCAGAATTCAAATAATTAATAAAACTGGTCAGTATCCAGGTGGCAGCAAGTCCTCGGAATATGCATCAAGCATAGAAATGGGTTCCCACTGCTGTAAGTCTTCTGAAAGGACAGGAAGGATTGATGAAACTGGAACCAAACTGCCAAATGAGCGCATAAAACAGCATTAATGTCGCTCCCTGCCCACCGCTTCCTTCTATCACCCACACCGTCTGTGGCATATTTACTGTACCTCATCTTTTATGCAGTTTAATAAATATATACTTCATCACACCCATGCTTTCATATGCAGCTGACTCCCTGTAAACACCACATTGTTCCACCATCTAAAGGTGGGGGAAAGCCTGGTCTCACCACGTCACGTTGACGATGATGGAACGTTAAAGAAGGAAATAAAGATGACAACATGCAGTGAGTGTCACTGTCGCTGCACAGCTCTTGCATTGATTTGCTCCATCTGATTAGTGGCATCTAAACCACATCAGTTTCAACGACATAATGTCATGGTGAAAAGAAGGCATTTCTAAGGTTTTAATGAATAAATGTTATGTTTTTACCAGGTTCTCAAATAACACAGATTTTACTCTGTCACTATTTATTAAACAAAAATAAGCCTGAATGAAAAAGTTCTCTATGAAGAAGATCCTCTCAAAAACACAACCCATAAAATCCTACAGTAAAAGGGGGTTAACTTTCTCTTTACAATGTACTGATGCATGAACCTTAAACAAGCCAGACTGTTGAAGTGAACAATATTAGAATATTTGAATCCTGATTAGCTAAAGCAAGGTGGCCTGTTTCATCAGGAGGTCCAGAGTGTCATCTGAAGGAGAAAAGAGGCGGATTGGAGGTGTTCAGTTTAACTTTGTATTGAGTCAATTATGAATGATTACTTCTTTCATGCAGGTTGAGTAGAGTTTGGTCAGGAGATTGTTGGTGAGTTGATGGTTATTTTCACTGGTGTAAAAATGGAGAGAGGACAGGATGATGGACAGAAGAAGCACAGGTGATCAGAGGACTCACACTGCTCCGTTCATGCTGTAGAGTGATGAGCTGATGACCTTCAGGTTAGAAAATCCGTGAGGCAGGAACATCTAGACCCTCAGAGAAGACAGCAGCAGAAAAACAAAGCTCAAAACAGCCCCAGATCATGATAGAAATGTTGTCTGTCTGATGGTAATGCTCACTGTTCAGAGTCATTCATGAATCTAACTTAATTATAAAGATATTAGCACCACAGATCACCACTGTGTGAAGCAAACAGATGTGTACAGAAACTGCTGCATCTGATTAGATCTTCATTTTTCCTTATGAATACAAACACCACTCACAGATGTCTAGATTTACACTGAATCTAGGCAATAACATGAAGCAGTGGGAAGATGAGGTGGTGAAAAACAAGAGGCAGAACTAGTGTTATTGCGGACCCTCGATGTTCCAAGAGAGCATGTAAGTGTATAACTGAAATCTGGAGAGGTTCAAAGGTGTTTCGTCATTCTGCTCACTCACAGGATTCAAAACAAAGCAAGACATCCCAGCCGTACATTAATCAATATGGTAACTATGATATTAACTGAGGCAGCTAAAATGATTGGAGTTTGCTTAGATGAAACTGAGAAATTTATTTGACAGAAAAACTATTTATTTATTTCCTGTATCACTAATTCCCACCCTGTTTGTCAGGGTTTTAAAATCTGGTTTTCAAAACTAAATAGTTGTTATTTTTTCATTAGTTTAGTTTCCCAAAACTTCAGTAACAACTATCATCAAGAAGATGCATGGACAGCAGAGATGTACGGGGTGGAATGTTTTGCTTCTACTGACGGGTTCTTCAGTAGTTTCTTCCTTTCCTCCACAAGTTTAAGTTTGGAAATTGCTTTGGTTTTTGGACGAATTCATGGCAGTACATTGTCTCCTAACTGGAGTGCAAAAATGTTCCTGCACAGATACAGGATGAGAATGTACCGTGTATGAACTTTAAAGGTGCTTCTATTGTTAGCACAGTTAAAGCAGCAGAGCACCTGTTTGTTGCTACTTCTGTTCTTTGACTTTACGGTGTAGCTAAATAGTTTTTTAAGGTAAATTCAGGAAGCTAATTCAATAATTCACATACAGTAAATGTTGCTGGATTTGAAACTGTGTTAAAAACCGGTGCTATGGTCTCTCAGCTCAATATGATTTTCCTACTACAGACATTTCTTTAAATTCCTCTAACAATTGAATAACCATCCATTCGCCGTCTTTTGCTTATCCGAGATCGAGTCGTGGGGGCAACAAGTCCAGGGGGCTATCCCAGACATCCCTGTCCCCAGCGACATCCAGCTCATTCTGGGGGATCCCAAGGTGCTCCCTGGCCAGGCGGGATATATAAGCCCTCCAGCAAGTTGTAAATACTATTTGTATGAAATCTTAAATAATACAGTCTGTAATGTGGACGAAGGAGCACAGCTGAAATTTTGAAGCTCTGGATTTACTGGTCCATTTATGTTCAATTCAATCCAGTTTTATTTATATAGCGCCATTTCACAAAACATGTTGTCTCAAGGCACTTCACAAAGTCAATTCAATCAAATCATGCAGATTTCAAGTCAGGTTCATACATCCCAAGTAATCCTAACTATCAAACAGTGCAGTCACATTTAGTTATTTATTCAAATTGGTTAAAAAGTTTTTCTGTCTAAGGAAACACAGCAGATTGCATCCAGTCAGTGACTTGCAGCATTCACTCCTCCTGGATGAGCATGTAGAGACAGTGGACAGTCACTGGCGTTGACTTTGCAGCAATCCCTCATACTGAGCATGCATGTAGCGANAAGTTTTTCTGTCTAAGGAAACCCAGCAGATTGCATCCAGTCAGTGACTTGCAGCATTCACTCCTCCTGGATGAGCATGTAGAGACAGTGGACAGTCACTGGCGTTGACTTTGCAGCAATCCCTCATTACTGAGCATGCATGTAGCGACAGTGGAGAGGAAAAACTCCCTTTTAACGGGAAGAAACCTCCAGCAGAACCAGGCTCAATGTGTGTGTTCAAACCCAGGCCTAAGGTCCCACAGTACAAACTCCTGGATTCAAGCGTCTGAAATGAGCTTCCTCTGTAGAGTGGCCAGGTACTACCTTAGAGATCAGGAGATGAGCTTGGAGTAGACCTGCTGCTCCTCCACCTCAAAATGACTCAGCTGAGGTGGTTCATCTGACCAGGAAGCACTCTGGATGCTTTCATTTAGAGGTTTTCATGTCATGTCCCACTAGTAAGTAACACTGGGGCAAACCCAGAACTTTCTGGAGGAACTATATTTCCCTTCTGGCCTGAGAACACCTTGGAATCCCTGAGAACAAGATGGAGAGATATGTTTGGGTTTCACACCTGGATCTGTCACCTCTGGGGCTTGTTCTTATCAGATGATCCTAATTCTCTGCATGTTTTCAGTGGGTAACAGTAGTCTAGTCATACCCACCCAGCAAAGTGCTTTTACATTAGAGTCACGTTCACCCAGCCTCACTCACAATGCTCATACGCTCATAATAAGCAGATTGTCAAGCAATTTAGAGTTAAGTACATTGCAAAGGCTACCTTTACACATGGTGGGTGAAGCTGGACTTGAACCTACAACTTTCTGATAACAAAATAACTAATCTTTGCCCTGAGCCACACTTGTCCCATCAAACCACCTCAAGAACTACAAAATGTCAGCAGAAACCTGTTAAAGAGCAGTCCTTTGAAACTAGGTTTGCTGAGCAGAGAAGCGTTGTAATACATGCAGGGAAGGACTAACATCAGGGTTAGGGTTAGGATTAGGATTATTTTTACTCCTTTTTGTTTCATTCATACCACCAAACTTTTCACAGTGTAGAGCAGGAATCTTTAAGGTTGGAAGTTTGTAGGTTAAGGACATTCCTTTGGGTTTAGGAAACGTGTTGAGTCCTTAAGTGTTTAAAAATGCCAGGTTGCAGAAAAGGCTTCCTTCAGATAGCAGTTAGATCCTTTATTAAGTTGCATCAACCAAATGAGGATGGAGTGCTTAGGAGAAACGTTAAACTGCTGGGAATATCAGTGTTTCACTATGATGAATGAGCAATGGTTCCTATATGTAAACTGGGAAGTACATTAATAAGGGAAGTGTGGTTCGTTAAAGAAAATTAGTTTTTTTTCGTGGTTTGTCTTAACCCAGTTTCAGCCCTTAGCCTGACGGATGCTGCAGTTAGTGTTGGCACAAGAGGTTTATTCAGCTGAAACTGCTTGGTATTCTAACAGCTACTGCTGAAAGAAATTATTCTGCAGAAACAATGTTTCACATTAAGACTATTTTTTACTCTCTGTACCCAAGAAATAAATATTACAGAATGTTATATCATGACAACAGAAATATACAACCGGTTCATCCATCAATAATTAATTGACATAAATTCTTGTTGATTCTGGTTAAATTGCAAAGCAGTCGTGTTCAGTTTATGTCTGTTGCTAGAAGGTTTTCTAAGGACGTCCAGCTGATTGGATTAATTCATTTTGAAGTAAGACAAATGGATAAAAACCCTTTTGGTGTTAACTGTTGCTACATCTGGTGCATCATTTAGTAAATAAATAAAATGCAGTGGTCCAGCAATCCTTGGTGAATGATTTATTAGAAGCGAAATTATTTCCTGAGTCAGGTTTAAATTTAATTTAAACTCTGGTCACGGCAAAGGAAAAGATCCTATTTAAATCAAACCAACCAGCATCACTCAAAAGATGGAAGTATATTTTTTTATTTTTACGCTAAAGTTCTAACTACTACTATTCAGCCAGAAAGAGCGATGACGATATTGGTTAAATATTAAACCCCTGATCTTTTACTCTTCTTTTTTCTTTCTTTTTTTAACCATTCAACAATGTGACGTGTGGGCAGTAAAGGTCAATGCTTTCATGTTTGGTTTTCGGTGTGGCCCAAAGGCTGGAGGATCAGTGGCAGAGAGGCAGAGAATGCAGAGTTTTGATGTTGAACAAACCAACACAATACTGGATCAAAGGAATCAGGACATGGAACCGGCTGTAGTGCAACAGAAGAATCCAACAAGGAACAATGAAAAGCAGGATCTTAAATACCGAGGCACGGACGGAAAAAGACAAAGAAACCAGTTGAGCTAATCAGGGGTTGAACAGCTGTGGCCGAGTGAGAGCAAGGAAACTGAGGCAGGGAGACTAATTAACACAAGGAGAGCCTAAACAAAAGAGAGATACCAAAGGATCTACAAACCAGAAGGTAAAAAGTCTGAAACTAACATAAGAGAACAAAGCAAAATGCATAGAGAACAGAGCACAACAAACAAGCAAGAGACCAAACACAAAGGAATAAACCAATATGGCAGCACCCTAACAACAATAATGAACACTGAGAAAAAAACTAATTACGGAAAGACTTAAAGAGCAATAATGAACCCGGAAATGATCAGAAAGAAACACAAAAGAAAACCAAAACATAAACACATCTGGGTCATGACAGAGTTCATCAAACTGGCAAAATATATAATTGATATGCATGGTGTGACTGCATGACACCTGAAATCTGATATCCTTACTAAATAATGTGGTTAGTGGCTGGTTAGTGTGTGCCTCAGTGTGGCCCTGCAGTGAACTGGTGACCCGTGCACCCCCATCATGACCCTTAACAGAATCAAGCAGTGACAGGAAAGAGTGACGCTGCCTGCATACAGATGGTCCTCCAAGCTGTCCTCCGCTATACTAATATTTTATGCTTTCTTCTTCTTCTTTCTCTGTGTGGCATCATGATCGAATCAAAGAAGAATGACAACTTAAAGAAGAGGAACGTTGCCTATTGATGTGCGTATGCCCCAGTTTCTGGGTTGGCAGTGAAATATTTCAGTGACTAAGAGCTCAAAGAGAATGTTTAATGTCTTTTTTTTCTTAGCCATTTCTTGTTCAGATTTGTGAAAGAATGTATAATTCTTTTACAAATCTTTGGCATAAAGACAAAAAACATGAATAAGCCACACAGAAACAAACTCAACATAACACGGTAGAGGCATTTGAATCAAGCATAAATGATGACTATCACGCCTCCAGGTTCTTTACATGTGGAGTTTATCTCATATAAACTGAGAGTGGCTCTAACAGTATGAGGACTGCTGAGACTTTCTGTACAGTGGAGCGAAGGGCAGACTGAGATGTTCCTGCTTCACTGCTACATGACTCATTACACAGACAGCCATCTATCTCCATCTCCAGCAGCACTGATGGAGGATAAGTTGAGCTGGCGGACACTGTCGGCCCATTTCCCTCATTACCCAAAATCCTCAGCTGCTCTCTGAGGTACCACGTCCATTTTAACAACTGGTTGTCAGACAAGTTTCCAAAGGCTTTTTATGCATCTCCTATAATGAATCACCGCAGTGACCTTCAGACTGCTTCATACTCTGAGAACAATTGAGTAGGATCAGCAGGCAGAAATTAAGGCAAATTTACTTTTCTATTTTCCAATTTTATAATGTTTAAATTTTATTTTGCTAAAATGTTTCACTGATTCAAGTTTTTATGAGGCTGCAGACCAAGATCAGAACTTGTGTCATATTCTCATGCATTTTGATGTTTTCCTAAATTAATAATTCAAAATCAAAAAATTGTTATAAAACTGGGTCAGTAAAAGTACCATAAGAAAATAGAAGATTTCTTTTGGACTTGATTTGAGTCACAAATAGTGGAGCAGTCTGAGCAATCAAAGCAAAGGCACAAAACAGCAAAACCCAGCTATAAATAAAACCCAACAAATTCAAGGACCATGTTAGAGAGGCGAGTTGTTTTTCAGCTAGTACCCCGACCAGATGTCACTGTGGAAGGATCCATTATAAGGGTCAAATAAAAACAGAACTCTTTGACCTGAAAATGAAAGGTACTGCCGAGGCAAAAAGTCTAATATGAGATGTTTCGAATGTCTGGCAGCATCAGGCGGGAAAGATAGAAGTTAGCAATTTAAATACCACGATGTACTTCTCAAATTGCATATTATGCTATTTAACTCTGATGGATGTTGTGTGTGTGTTTCATTAAAAAAGCTCCACACTGTGTAAATGTAATTAAACACTTTATGCAACCTTTATTTCTACAACTTTCACTACATTTTCTCAATGCAGCAGCTTGGTGAATTTTAAACCAAGGTTGTTTGGGACCTCTGATTGAATTCTGACTTGTGATGGCATTTCAGATTTCCAAACTACAATTCAGAGATTAAGACTTTTAAAAAAGTGAAACAAAGAACCAAACCCTCAAACCCAAAACAAAATTCTGAATGTGTAGGACGGGGACTGCCGGCACTCCAGCCCAGCTTGTGCTGGCTAAAGGATATAGCAGCTGAACTTTACAGGAACAAGCAAAGATATTGTATTTCATTATAAGTGGAGATGCCAAAAACTATGAATAATTCCAACATTATAGGAGATATGGATGGGTACCTGTCACATTTGAGCCAATACTGTACCAATGGCCGGCACCTGGGAATCAGCACCGGTACTCAACAGCACCAGTTTTCTGTACTTTTGTGTGTTTTTGGGGGGTAAAATTAAATTGTTTAAATAAGATCGCAAAACTTTTCAATTTAACATATTTATTTCTCAATATGTAAACTTTAACGAATATATCAAAACAAGATTTACGCTTCGCTGCACTCCTTATGCATGAAAAAAATCTTGTGTTTAACCAGATGTTTTCCTGCCTTGCACTTCGCGTCACAAATATTACGGCGAGTGTAATCTGCGTCGCATTTTGAAAAGTGGAGCCACATTTTATGAGCCATGCTTGGCTGACTAAAGCAGCTTTTACTGATGTCATCACACTCTTGTGCATGCAATGCTGTGTTCACGTCCAGCTAGGAAAATCGCCTACTCTTCCACTCCCTCAGTGTCACAATGATGTCACAAAATATTATTAAATATCTCACACTAATGACAAAGTTTTAAAAAGTCATTTAATGCCTCACAGTTTTTGTAAGTAATTATTTTTTGCTGCATTTTATTGTAAGTAATAATGTAGATTAATTTTTCTCACACATAAAATAAATAAATCTCAAAGTTTCATATGATTTTAAATGGGCATGTATTTTTTATCGCTGCAGAGAAAATAAGTCTGGTTCGATTTGTTGCAAAGAGATACATTCCAAATCAGCTGAATGCGCCCTGCTTTCTGCTGTCACAGGAATAAAAGCAATATTTAATAATACTGAGCAATAACATTTATTTTCCTGACATGTGAGTCATTAAAGCGAGCTGGGAGCACTCTTTACCAGGCCAGAAACGATCAGGATGCATCATGAAACGACATTAGAGTCATATTGATGTCAGCCATTACCAACTAATCCAGCCTTTGCTTGTGTGTGCTTTTTGTGGCCTCTGTAGAGCAGAGAGAAAGCAATATAGACCCATCTCAAAGATATATGCTCACAATTTCAATTATTTTATATTTGTCTATTCTAAGTGCTCAAGGCTAAAATGTAATTTTTCTGGAAAGACACTTCAAACAAATTTCTCTTCAACCTCTAAATGAGTCTGGGACTGGCACTAAGAGCTGCCAGCATTGATTTCACATATCTCTGATTAAACATCAATTTCCACATCTTTGCGTTTGTGCGTGGGTGTCAGATGTGAGCATAAATACAAAGGTGGTAAGAGCAAACAGAATTCAGGTGTGCAAAATAAACATGGTGTTTAAGCGATCACAGACTGCCAACCGTGTTCTGAAGACAAGTAGGGTTTCATCCACAAACACATGCAGAACAGCCAGTTTTCTCTGATAAATATGACACCGTTAACCAAGACGTCTGTTCATTTAACCTAAAAAAAACTGTTGTTTAAGTCAAGAATTCATCACACTGTGAGCCGTTTTCTACATGACTGCATGAAAAAGTAGGCTTGGTCACATCCTAAAATGTTGGATCAGTATCTTTTCACCTGTTTGATGGGCATGATATATAACAGAAACTGAGCCATATTTTCTCTTCAGATCAGTTATTTTAAAATTGCTTTTAAATTCTGTGCAAATAGTGCAACAGAGAGTAGTTAATGTTCTTTGTGTTCATGTCTCATTCAAATCATTACTTATTTTCAACCTAGTCTCAGCCTGCTTCTTCACAACATTTTGTTTCTTCTTTCCTTTGTTAAAATACACTCGGGCTGTGTGTTAAAACTTGATTTAGCAGACTCAGGTCCTGAAATAAGATCAAATTAATTTAACTAAATCTTAAAAGCATAATTAAATACAGTTTGCATGCATACATTTAAACCAGTGCATCCTCAGTCTGGATGAGTAATTGACAGTAGGATCTTTGAGTACTACATTAATCCTGTTTACAGCACCGACCAGATGTTACATAAAGTTATTCATCAAGTTTTTTAACAACACATTGAACATATCAGCCCCTGCAGGGATGAACATCTGACAGGCACCCACCCACAGTTTTAAGGAGGATCCTGCATCTTCCAACTTCTTCGGGCTGGATTTTATGTGGGACGACACCACAGAGGGGCAGTATTCAGTGGTGTGCAATAACCTCATATAAGGGTACCTTTAATTGAACAAAGCAGGAGCTAAACTTGTGTGCAATGATACCTACCTGAACATAGAGCCGGCGACACTGCCTGGATATATGATCATCATTCATTTGATTTGTAATAAAATGATTTGTTAATGATCTGTTAATAGTGGAGTTTCCTAAACTCTACTGGGACTTTAACTGGACCTGTGAGCCTTGGTTAGATGAAACTGAGATGGAGCTTTTCAGCAACAAAGTTTCCAAATGATTTTGGTGTAAAGCAAAGGAAGACAAACCACCACAGGTCCACTGCTGAGTAATGTGGAGAATCTGTGATAAAAAAACTGACCATCTTCCATGGCCATCAGAGTCCTCTGGCCTAAATGCTGTAGAAAACCTGTGGTCTGAGCTGAAGAGAAGTGAGCAGCAGGGTCGATCCAGGAATTTGGATCATCTAGAAGGATCCTGAATAAAAGGATGGTCAAAGATTTTTCTGTCTGCTCCAGTACATGAAAATGTCATACTAGACAATAAGGTGCTGTCCTATTGGTGAAAGCGGGTTGTATGAATTATTAACAGCTGTCGAACCAATAAATGTGGAGGGATCTGTGTATTTGCATTGAGTTTGCCTTTTCTTTGTACTTTCCTGTTGAATCATTTTACTGACACTGTTGCTACATTGATCCACTTCCCCCCTGAGTTCAAATTAACTTCCATAATATCTGTTCTGTCTCACCTCATCTCATTTGTTAAACCCATGTGTCACCTCTAGCTGTGCAATGATATGCAACATAAGCACAATACAGCTTCAATTTGCTTTCTCTAAAGAGAAATCCATCAGTTTTTTATGATCTGAAACAATGATTATTTTTAATGCGAGGCGTCACGAAGCCATTTTGAGTCAAATCAAGAGCAGCAAACGGGGCTTTTCAAAAATCTATTGTTTCACACAGCAGCGTGAGAGTTGGTTCTGTAAGGGTTTGTGATTAATCACTGTGGCAACACTATTAATAGTGGCATTACAGCCTCGGTCAGCTGGGAGGCATCATCCTGTGAAGCTGTGCAAGGATGGAGATCGTGTGGAGGACTGAAACTGAGGAAAATTAGGTCTCCAGACAGTCGGCTGTAATGTTTTATGGAAGCCCTGCACACCACATGAAGTGAGACAAAGCATTAATCAAAGAGTTGCCAGAAACTAGAAGAGTGCTCATTGTTGCCACACATGCCCAGCTTACCTACAAGTGATTGATTGGTTTTCATTATCCAATGATTGGAGCCTTTTTCATGTAATCATCTGTGGATCCATCATGGCCTCATCATTTTTGTGCGAGGGACAGGAACCATAAGAGTATAATGTGTGGGACTCAGCAGGGAGCTGAATGGGACTCTCACCGATCATTTACATGCAGACGTCTGTGCTACCCTGCTGTAGTAATTAAGTTTAAAAAGCAAGAACTTGATATGAGGAGTGTTGGGGTACTGATCCATGTTCTAGCCCAGCACTCATTGCTGAAGCATTAGGTGGCTCATTAGTTTGTTTAAATGTTCTTATGGTGACTCATTCTTTCTGGAAGTTAAGGCTTTCCTAAACAGGGTTCAAGAAGTGGGTTGCACGGTGGCGTCGTTGATAGCACTGTTGCCATGCAGCAAGAAGGTTCTGGTGTATATCCTAGTCTTGGGTTTTTCTGCATGGAGTTTGCATGTTCTCCCCGTGCATGTTAGATGGTATGTTTTGACTTGAATATGGCACATCAGGCAAACTTGATGTGATAGTAACTCCTGTCACACTGCATGATGGGAGACAGGTTGCAAAACAAGTTGCTGCAGCAAGGTCACCTCAGGAAGATTGAACAGAGATCTGAGTCCAACAATAAATGGTAAACAAAAAGGAGGACCAAGAAAAAGGAACTGTTGTGGAAGCACTCCTGACTGTGCAAAAGAGTACAATAATCAGAACTTGGTTGCAGCAGCAGTAACACTAAATGATTTTCCAAAAGCATTTCTGTCCTTGTTGTTTTGGTCATTTCTGGTCAGGGCTGAACAGGCAGTGAGTGCGTCTTTCACACTGAATAACCACAAACTGCACCTTTTTCGTTTCTCAAAATGTGCTTATCAATTAACACAGAGATAATGGAGATTTGACAAGTATTATTAGATTCAGATGTCTGCATCCCAATGCTCTGACAAATGAATCTCATCCCCATTAGCACAGAGTACACACGGCAAGGTATTTACAAGCAGAGATAGTACCAAATGTTAACTGCAGGACTATAGGAGAACAAAACTATAATTAAAGTTCTTCCATCATTGAATCCTATTTTTTTATTTTGTGTGAGTTCTTGCTGTACTGATTAAATTGCACTTTGACTCAAATTTAGATCTAATACAGTTAAACAATGAATAATGAAGCCCAACACCTTTTTCACTAAACCATCTGAACTAATTACCTGCACATTGTAATCTTTCTGTTTGGATAATAACCATCCGTTTCCTTTTTTACACTCCAAAGTATGTTAAGCTGTGAATGTTCACGCTATGTTCATTATTATTGGTATTTACCTTCATTCTCGAGACTTGGGTATGAATTGTTCCAAGCTCAAACCCCCCATATCAAATTTTCCTTTGATTGACATAACCTTAAATGTAGATTTAACGTCACTACAAAGGTTAAACACTAAAGTTAATTAATGAAGATGGAGACGTTTTCTCTGGACTGCTATGTTTGTACTCGCACTGTGAGCTCTAGTAACAGGGTAAGCTTCAGTTTTACAGTAAAACCAAGTATAAAAATCTGCATTGAGCTTCTTCAGTGACTGATGAAAATGGAAAAAATATCTGATCTCACATTAAGGATAAGCAGAACAATTGTTTTCCTGTTTCTGTGACTGCTTCTTGTGAAAGTCTTCAGAGGAACAACAGTTCAGAGAAAAACATTTAAAATATGCTGTTGACTGTTAATTAAATTTGGGCAAACATTGTATCTTTCTAAAACAAATTTAAAAATATATAAAAAAGAAATCTTTCATTTTAATTACATTTTTGAAGCTGAGACATGTTTTTTAAAGATATAATAGTGGCGTATACATGATTGCTGCTCTTCTGGCTGGATATCTATCCAAGGCTTAAAATGAATTCCCTGATCATAAATGTCTTTAAACAAAATTCAGATTGTGATCAAACAGCATTTTGAGGCCATATATTTTTGAATTAGGACGGATTTATTTTATTCTTCGGATTTGATTGCCTCCTTTCATTTAAGAAAAGATCAGAGCTTCAAGGCACCTCTTCTCTTGTGGCTGTATTATGGCTCACATCTGCCTGAGACATCCTTATGGTTATTTACTGAGTGTAGCCTGTCTGCTGGTTTATCATTTTTATTGCCACAGAACCTCCCTGCAGCTCCTTTACGGTGAGAGCGACAGTCATAGTCTCACCCGGAACAGAACGAGTCAAACACACAGCCATGGGTCGCTGTCTGTTTAACCAGGTTTTCACTGCATGACTGAATTAGCAGCATTTCAAACTGCACCCTGTGACTGTTTTTATAACTCTATGAAATGAATCCATGCTTCATTGATCTGACATCCAACAGCTCTGGAAGAAAGAGCAGAGATGTGAAAAGCTGGTTTTTCGTGAAATCTCTACCCTTCACAGAGCAGAAAGGAGCAAGGTATGTTTCACTGGTGCATGTACAATAATACAAGTATTTTAAATTGCATGAACAGACCTTTTAGCTTTATATTAGTGTTTGATATTTCTATGTCATAAATATCATGAATACCAAATTATTCATGTGCATGAGCTCACAGACTCTCAGTATATGCTTTGGCGACATGCAGTACTGTAGGCTTTATCGGTATTGCATTGATGAATTAAGCCATGATGCAGCATATCCAGCTAGAACAGCCAATTGCAGAATAAAATACAGGAAGATGCAGCTGGAAAGTAAATTCTGTATCTTAAATAAGATAGAGGTGAAGGAAATGACAAAGAGCTGAATGAGAACACAGAAGGCCACGACTGAGACAAAAGTAATGAACTAAATGACCCACGAGGGAACAGAGAAAATAATGCATGCAAACATACATATTAACAGGGATGATCAACAGGATGCAACATATGATACAGATAACTGCTTCACAAAATATAACTTAAAACACACAATAAGAGGCAAACACTGAAAGGAGCTGATATAAAACCCACAGACAACAGATAAATCTGCGCAGGTCTCCATACTTCTCTTTATTTGGGCCTCCATTTATTTCAAACAACAGATAAAGTCTCAGGGTGACCCAGCTGTAATAGAATAAAGATCAGAACAGAAACATTCTAAGAACCTTCCAATAGATGACATTTTCAGGTCCATGCCAAGTTACAAAAAACTCTTAAATGAATTAAATCTATAAATAAAGACTATTCCTATAGTGAAGGTAAGGACAGTCTGCTGCATGCTGAGGGCAAAAGGAGACCCAATAATTCCTGCAGGGGAGGGAGAATGTACAGGTACAGAACACAACAATCTTTTGCCTACATTAACTGAAAATAACAGGATGCGATGATGGACAAGGTAGCACACACTCATATGATATTGTCTTACAACTTACAATAAGACATACTTGTATTGAACACTCCTGGTCAAGGCGTTTTTATCAGGGTACCTGACTAAACACAAGATCTGATCCCTGTTGTTTGTCTGCTGTCTGGGACTTTACGTAGGCCACGTCTTTATGTTAGCCACGGCATATGGCATATTGCACACATCCATTACAAATACATTCACAACCATTTAAATGTGCACAACTTCTAAAACTGTATATCAGCCAAATTGTTTTTGTTGGTTTGATGAATCTGGGTTTTCGATAACAATATAGGGATGTTCACCCTTTACAGTGGCGTTCACAATGGAAGAAAGACTGCATTGGTTCCCAGCTTCCTGCCTGTCTCTGTCATATGACCTGCTTTGCTCTGAGGGCAGACAGTGCTTGGCATTGATAAAAAACAAGTGATCAAACTTTGTTTCTTGTTCTATCAGATTTGGACTCTATATCTAGGATTAAAAATCCTGAAAATCATTGTATATTCTGATGTTTTTTATGACGTTTGTCTATACTTTATTCATTCATTGTCTATACCGCTTATTCCATAGTGGGTCACAGGGGAGCTGGTGCCTATCCCCAGCAGTCTACAGACAAGAGGCAGGGTACACACTGGACAGGTTGCCAATTCATCGCAGGGCATCAAAGAACATAGAAGACAAACAGCCAGGCACACACTCAGTCACACCTGAGGGCAATTTAGAGAGCAATTAACCTAACAGTCATGTTTTTGAACTGTGGGAGAGAGCCGGAGTACCCGGTGAGAACACACATAGGCAAGGGGAGAACATGCAAACTAACGAACATGCAGAAAGACCCCCGGCCGGGAGTCGAACCCGGGACCTTCAAGCAACACTGCTACCAACTGCGCCACCATGCAGCCCTCTATATTCTTGATCTTTAAATAAATCATTTAAAGGAGTAAATTACAGCCCCAAAAACATAATGACATTAAATTATAAAAAATTGAAAACTCTCTTCATCATCTAGCAACAAAAGACCATACAAAAAATCCTAAAATGCACAAATCATATAACCATGATTTTTTTTATATAAAATAAAAAACGTTGCATACATAGCAAGTACACATCCCCAAACTTACACATATAAACACACACAAAAATCCATTCATATCTAAAAGACAGCAGATAAAGATAGCAATGTTTACGATACGTTTTGTGAAAGTGAAACAGTATTTTAGCATTTCAGCTAAAGGAATAAAAGATTTCTTATGGCAGGTTTTTCATTGCTAGGAGAACGCTAAATCCTCTGCCTTATGGCAGAGATTAAAACGCTGAGAGAAGAGGAGGAGAAGAGATATAGTCTCTGGAGTGAAGGATTTTTGAGCCAAATCTTAGGGGTCTGGTTGTTCACCTGATTTAGTTTTTTTTTCCTGACGTATAACATGAAGTGTACCATACCTAGATGTTATATTAAAGCAGAGAAAACGGTCATTAAATGACCTATAGACCATGGCCGACGTCTGTTTACTGGAAATAACGCTTCTTGTAGTCCTTTTCTTGACTTGGAATGGGAAAGAAAGTCTTGTTCCACCTCTTGGTCTTTTATTATTTGCCTAAATACAGATCCATATGTGTCATATTCCATCCTCCCTGACAGACACAGCTCTTTGGTTTTACCAACACAGGTGAAGATAGTTGCTGTCAAAACAAGTGACAAGATGGTTGACATCCTGAGAGTAGGTGACCGCTGTTAAAGCTCTTAGTCAGATGGTAGACTACAAACTGAACACTAAGGTTCAGGGGCATGTTTGCACCATTTTATAAAAAGTGTTATTTTCTTTGTGAATGAAATTCTGAGATGCAGCAGATGGAGATTTAGCACTTTTTGGGATTTGTAGCTGAATCTACAGGTTAGACATGTTCAAGCTGAACTGTCTGGGCTTTGCTCTGTTGTGTGTGTTTTTTTTTTTTTTATCTACACTGTAAATGTCAGAGCCTTCTGGTCATATGGATTTCATTTACAATCTACTGAAGCATCTTAAGTTTTTTTCCTCTGAACAGAAATAGCCACATATATAGTTTAAACTGGCAGCTCACTCTGTGTCCGCCACAGTCAGATACCGGAAGGAATTTAAATTTTTTAGACATGAGAAACATTTTGCATTCTTAAAAGTGACACAAAATAAATCTTTCGCTCAAATTCTGTTCTGCCTGTTTCTATTCGAGTCAGTCTCTGATCTCAGATAGATCTGTGTTTAGGCACCTTGTCTATAAATTTCTAAATAATTGATGTTATTGTAAAGTAGATTGTTAAGCTGAATCCATTTGGAAATAAAAGCATACCACATTGTTAGCTTGGTCTAATCCGCTTCTGTTATAATTTAATACTTTAAGAGATGGCAGGCAGGTGAAATATAGCAGAGGCATCAAGGCAAAGTGTGTTCCACAAGCCCTGGGTGGCGATTTGTCGCCTAATGAAGCCATTAACCACACACTACCAAATCTGATACAAGCAAAGTAATGACTTCATTAGATGGAGAAATTGTAGCTGTGTAACAGAATTTCAATGCATATGTGTTGGTGGTGCAAATGATCTCAGTACCCAGGAGAACGGCTCTGGCACTGACAAACACTAATCTTAGTTGTTGTTAATGACAAACCATGCATGAGCATGTTCTGCAGCTGCAAACAGCATTACAGAGCAGCTGCTTCAAATGATGATCCAAACTCCCCTCACTGATTCGTTTAAGACCACTTCTGTTTCTGGATGCTATAATTATTTTGAAGTGACTTTACCCAATAATCTCCTTTATCTTTGGAAAAAATCAGGGTATTTGCTCACAATGCTTATTACAGATGCAGTTCTATAAGTGTTGTGTGCGGCTGTTAAAGAACAACTGATAACCACAACTGGAATCCATCTTCTCCGCTCTTCCTCTCATATGCACGGCCCATCGGTTTGATCATTACAATTAAGAGGTGTTAATTAGCAAGAGACAGAGTTGGCCTTTGCATTTAGATGACAGCCAATCACAGAAAGCACATTAGGAGCTATTGGGTTATGGTGGGGACACCCCCACCGCCGCCTCCATTCTGCCTCTGTCACGCAGGTCAAGAGTTCCTGCAGTAAATTACTGACTGTGACTTCTGTTTGTCTCTCCCAGCTCGTTCCTGCAGCTCTCTGAGGTTCCCGGCTCTGTGTAATACATCATTCATTAAATTATGGAAAGCCATTAGAGGAGAGATTGGGAACTTGCAAATTCTTTGTGGCATTTCGCTTAGCATATAAAGCAGAACGCACTGGCTTTTATGCCCGACTAAATATCGATGACGGTCCTTGTTACGCTTGATGGATGAGCTTCATAATTACATGGTGCCATTGCTTTCGACTATTAATGAGGGTCATGAATGGAGCCCTCCTCTTCGTCCTGCACATAGCTCATATTTGGCAGCCAGAGCCGACCTGTGAACAACAACCCATCTACAGCAGGCATGAACAAGCATCATCAGGGGTTGAAAACAACAGATTTTCCAGTTTCAGCACCAATATATGGTTCAATCAGAGGATTTATGTTTAACTTGTGATTTTTATTAAAACAGTATCTTCAGAGATGGTGGTGGATGTTATAAAACAACTAAAATTCCATTGGTAGAAACCAAAGTGAAATTTACATGATGTTGATTAATTATTATTAGAGAATACTCTATACTCTATCTATGCAGCAGGACACCAGAGAGCCAAATGGACCACAGTGATGGTGAGGGCATGTTGCATTAAGCCAGACTGGAACTGATGTGAGCCCTTGTTGGAGGTTGCTGGTTCGAACCCCGACTCTGTCCATCTCAGTCTTTGAGTCCTTGGGCAAGACACCTTACCCACTTCTCTTTGTGATGAGCTGATGATTTGCAGGAGGTGGAGCAGCACAGCAGGAGCAGCCCCATCCTCAGAGGACACAGAGGGTCAGAGAGGGGAGACAATACCCAAAATATATGAAGGTCCACAGCTTTGTATCAAATTTCATTAAATTTGACCTTTAGGGAAGGTATGTCAAAGTCTGCATTTCAACAGTTTGTGATAATCATTCAGATAACTGCATGGCTCTGTCCTTATTTGGAGCAGCCAAAACATATTTTGAACCAGAACATATTGAAATGTAAGATTTATGTAGACTACTGAAATAATCCCTGCTTTCTGTATATTTTGCTTTTAAGGAGGCAAATTGTAGTGAACAGTTTTTCTTTGGTGTTTGGTAGCTTTCACCCATTTCTATTTTCATGCTCAGATGATCAAGTGAAGGATAATGTATCTCTCAGATCAAGTTCATGTACTGGACAGAAAATGAGAAAATGAAAATGAAAAAGCAGTCAAAACTCAACCATTTCCAAAGAAAAAACTTCGAATGGGACTCAGGAAGCCTGGAAAAATATTGATCAAGACCACTTTAAAAGATCTGATAAAAGTTTGGCTCCTTAAAATGAAGGTTTAAGATGTTAAAATGCAGATTAGGTCCTTTTCACAGTCCTTCATTTAATAGGATTCTCACGACACCACTACTTTGCCAGTAGTGACATAAGAAGAGCTTTGACTCAAGGCTAGTGATGCAAAACTTTATTTTCTGGAAATATTGTCCAGAACCCCCGGATGAAAAGACTTATAACTCCTGGTATGACTTTCACTGCAGTGATGATCATGTGCACCAGTTCCCCAGGAGTCGCAAACTGCTGTTCATGTGTTTTTTAATAAACAAATTACTCAGGAACACATAAAATAATTAAATAAAACTCACAGTAATAAACTCTACCCGGTGGCTGATGCAGTCTCTAAAATATTCCAACCCCGTGAACAGCACCTTTAAAAGAGCATTAATTTACATCAGGTGTGGTCTTAAGCACACCTGTTCACACCTAATGTAATCAGTACAGGGCATCAATAGTTGCATCAGGTGTGCTTCATAAATTACCTCAAACACCTCGTCTGTTGAAGGTGATGTCTATTACATGTTAGAAATATGGCTGAGTCAACAGAATTGTCCAAAATGTTCAGAAAAGAGATCATTGCCTTTCCCAAACCAATCAGATAATACAACATGAGAGCAAAGGCCCTGAATGTTCCTGTAGATACATTTGGAGGTCTAGTTCTATATCTTTACACTACCTGGTGTGAGAAAAATGAGCTATCAGAGACTGCCACTAGGCTCCCGAGGAAGCAGGTGGTCACAAACCCTGACATGACTGCAAAAGACCTGAAACAAGACTTGGTGACACCAGCCACCGATGTTTTAGGTCCTACATTAAGGATAAAGAGCTCCATGCCAGAACTCAAGAATGTACACCCCTACTGACCCAAACACACAAGTAAAGTCAGCTCCAATTTGCTCAGAACTGTATCAATAATCCTACAAGGTTTAGTATTCTTCTCTTTGGCCTTTGGAAAGCAGTATGTCTGGAGGGGAAAGAAAGAAACATGCTTAGAAGAACACCATGCCTACAGTGAAGCATGGTGGTGGCTCAGTGATGCTCTGGGGCTGCATTGCTTCCTCTGAGTAGTTGGCTAAGGTACCCAAGGAATGCTGCAACAAGGTGGAGCCTGGCTATGACTCATGTTTGCAGCAGGTTAAAACAGCTCGACGTTGCTCTACTAAATACTAAAGAGACTTTCCATTGAATGATTTTGAGACTGCAGTTGTCATTAAAATAATTTTTGTTGAAGTTAAGAAAAGCACTTATCATATTATTTGTGTTGAGCAATTAAACTGTTCTTGATTGCAGCTGCCTGTTTGTGCATTTTGCCAACAAAATTAATTCACGGTGAAGGCTGAATAATGTTTGGTCCACTTTTAAGAGTCAAACTGAGCACAATATTGGCTGCATTATGAATTTTCTCTCAGCCCTAAATCATTAAAGTGGGAACTAGTTTATTGATTGCATTGGTATTTTAGAACTACTACTGTTGTTGGACTTGTGATTCGAGGTCACTGCGCAGAGCTAGAGGGATGAAATATTTAAAAAGCTTGCTCTTGCTGTTACTTGGTGTTCCATTACTTATTCATCGTGGCCTAAAATGCTTCCACATTATGCACAGAGGATAAATACATCCCCAATGGCCAAAACATACTGTTTTGTGGGTTAGAGAAGATTTCTTTTTCTGTTTTCACTCGAAACCTTCTGGAACTAGTCCGTTTTCATGTTTATTCATATGAATTGTTACTTAGGAAGCTGTAAAAAATAGAAAACGACATCTCGAAAACAGCTTAAACAGAAAGTCATGATTAATCACAACTAACTAAAATAAACATTTAATACTCAAAGCCAGCAGGAAAAGTTATTTTTATTGTTGAAAACTTCTGAATTCACAGATTTTCTCTTTGCTTCTAGCCTGCTAGCAATGAAGAAGCCTGCAAATTAGTTTCATCAGTCAAAAACAGCTGACCACACTATTTTAATAAAGAAGTTACATTCTCACATTTAGACATGCAACACTTACAGGTTACTTACCTGAACTCAAATCTCACTATTCAAGACTTAGAAGTTGTTTTCTAGAACCTAAATGTTACATTTAGAAAATTAGAAAATTGGAAACTTTGCTTTCTGCAACTTACAGGTCAGTTTATTTGAGTTTACAGACGACTTACAAGTTACATGTTGATTGCCTGAATGCATATGATTTTTCAGGACCTGGAAATTAAAGGTTAATTTCCAGAACTTAGAGGTTACACTTCCAGGAGAGATTACGAGGCTCATACTCCAGTTCTTGGTGGTTGGAGTCTTGCAAATTTGCACGCAGTCAATTTCTAAAGAGTCCATCTAATGACTAAATTGTTTAATTCATTTTTACTGAAGCAGAACCACACCTGAAGGCTGCAGGATGCTGGTCCCCAAGGACTCGAGATTGAGACCCCAACTTAGAAGTTAGTTTATAGGGTGGGAAATTAATGATAAAACCCAGATAGTTAGGTGTAGATACAGCATAATCCCTTCATTAAAAATGGCCGATTAAAAACCACCTTGATGGTACCCATCAGTAAAATTTAGCTGCAGCTGTCACAAAAGATGATTTAGACAGTTATAACTGTTGTGCAATAAAGAAAACTAATATTTGTCAGTATAGACTAATAAATAGTAATGTCAGTGATTTTATCTTTGGGAGGTGGGGCTGCGTTGGTTCTGTATATACTATGTTTTAGTTGCAATCCTTCTTTTTGTTCCAAATCTTTTGTGTCTTAGAGTACAACTTTTAAATGTCTGCAGAAACATTTTTGACTACTCACAATAACTTAGGTAAGTTTGTGTGGTAATGACAGAGTGTCAAAAGTAGTGGTGCAGACTGCAGGTCATTACCACCCTGATGACAGAAGTCACAGTCCCATATAAATCCATGACATTATTGGCAAAGACAAAGTTCTCTCTGGACTTTCTGACACCAGATGGATGGCCAGTAAGAGGAGACTGAATAAAGAACAGAAGAAGACAAAGACTAGGCCTGATTAGTTTAAATTCAGACACACTATTTTCACAAAGACACAAGGGAGGCACTTTAAATGTTTTCTGTAAATAGAAACAACTTGGTCATACATTTGCCAGGTCTGAGGGGAAGTCACCTGACACTGGGGACAGCACCATGATAAATAACTAGTTTCTTTTTCCTTCACAGTCTGTGTTACATCCTGCTAGCAGCACAGCAGAATCACGCTGAACCTACAGAGCCATCCAGGAAAGGAAAACATTCAGTGGTTACAAAAGAAATCAGCCGCACGCTAAGACAGAAGAACTTTCCTCCACTTCCGGACTGTCCAAAGTTCAGCCCGGAGACCATTCACAGCCCTTTGAATGATTCTATGTGGCCCAGATCACAGTTCAAGAATGATTCATATCCAGCCCACAAGCATTGGTGTTTGATACAGCAGGACACTTCTTTACATTATTACCAACCAATTAAGATCTTCTTGAAATGGAACATTTTAGGTACAACTAAATGTATTGGTCTTTTATTAGCCATACTTTTTGCCTTTACTTCAATTTAATAGTAAACAGGACCACAAACATTCACACCTATTCTTTAAACTTGGCTAAATGCAGCACGAATATCTGAAACAATGAGTCATGTCCAGTTCCTGCTGCTGAGCTACAAGATTTTATTTTCTGGGCAAAAGTAGAAAATAGTCAAACCACAAAATTAGGATATGATATGCATTTCTTTTCATAAGGCATTTAAGGAAAACCCTTTTTATTTTTTTTATGATTTAGAGATCCAATTTCTTCATCATTAGAATATTATTGTAGGTAAAACAAAAAAAAAACTTCACAATAAATTTTACATTTTTAGTATAATCTGATTTTTGTGGCCCTCGAGTAATTTAAACCTTATAATTTTGGCCCACATGCCAGAGGTTTGGACATGTCTGATCTTCTTGGTGTGACCTGGAGAATGTGACAGTGAATTATTACAGTATCAATGGTTCAGTGTTACTCTGAATCTGTCTTTGAGCAGCAGTGTGTCTGGGATGTTTGGTATCCATGGATGGTAACTTTTCTGAGCAGCATTTTGTTGCATTTATCCATAATCTATTGTTTTATTTTTTCATGCACCCAGTGAGACACTTCTGAATGAGAAAGAAACACATCTCTAGCTGTTTTGTTTTTTTGTTGTTTTTTTTTTGCTGCTTTCAACTGTAGAGGATGGCTTTTCCCTTTAAATAATTTTCATTTAATTCTGGTGCATTTTAGATTTTGCCATCCACTTGGTAATTGCATGACTTCTCTTGACCTTTTCCAGTAGATAACTTCAAGTTATCTGCCTTCACTTTGAGTTTTAGACTTTATTATGTACTCAAACAGAGAGCCCTTTGCCTCTTATCTAAATGTCATCAACCCTGAAGACATACTGGGGAAAGTATTCCACTCTGGAGAAGTTTAAAACAAGTTATGTGTCCTTTTCTTCAGTTTTGCTCTTCCTCTGTTAGGAGATTGTTCTTTGGGGGATAGTCTCTGTCTGCCTGAGGCATAAACCAACTAAGCTACAGCTAAAGGCCAAAGTAAAAAGTTGCAGTCCAAACATTGTCTGGTTTGTTCTGCTTTGGGCCATTTTCCAAGGCCCTCGCCTTTTTCCCAGAACGATGGCCTTTAAAACGTTGCACTTATCTATGGTGCTGAAAAATAAATGCCACAAACCACAGCTTCTAAACTGCCCATTTAAAGCTGGTTCCAGAATATTATCCAGTATAGCGAACTGCTTCACTTTCTCCTGCTATTTTCACAGTTTGCAGGAACTGTGCAAGTAAACATTTTATTGTAATATATCAGACTTTATTGATCTAACAATGGAGAAATTATCTTCTGCATTTAACCCATCCCTTAGGGAACAGTGGGCTGCCATTGTGCTGCCCCCGGGGAGCATTCAGGGGCTAAGGGTCTTCCTCAGGAACCCAGAGTGGCCAGCTGTGGGATTCAGAATCGTAATCAGAATCAGGATCAGCTTTATTGCCAAGTTTGTACATACAAACAAGGAATTTGACTCCGGTACACTTCGCTCTTTGGTTTTATTTTTGTATGACAGAATATACATATTTACAATGTACAATATACATATATATAATAAAAAGGTGCATTTGCAACATCTGTATGCTGTTGTTCTGTACTCTATTGAATGTTCATCAGAGAAACAGCCTGGGGGAAGAAACTGTCTCTGTGGCGGCTGGTTTTAGTGAACAGTGC
>JAHUTJ010074626.1:0-25888 GCA_036250325.1 Characodon lateralis
GAAGACATTGAAGCTATGGACTGGCCCGCCCATTCCCCAGACCTGAATCCGATTGAGCACATCTGGGACATCATGTCTCGCTCCATCCACCAACGTCACGTTGCACCACAGACTGTCCAGGAGTTGGTGGATGTTTTAATCCAGTACTGGGAGGAGATCCCTGAGGACACCATCTGCCGTCTTATCAGGAGCATGCCCAGGCATTGTAGGGAGGTCATACAGGCACGTGGAGGCCACACACAATACTGAGCCTCATTTTGACTTGTTTTAAGGACATTACATCAAAGTTGGATCAGCCTGTAGTGTGTTTTTCCACTTTAATTTTGTGTGTGACTCCAAATCCAGGCCTCCATTGGTTAATAAATATGATTTACATTGATGATTTTTGTACGGTTTTGTTGTCAGCACATTCAACTTTGTACAGAACAAAGTATTCAATGAGAATATTTCATTCATTCAGATCTAGGATGTGTTATTTGAGTGTTCCCTTTATTTTTTTTTGAGCAGTGTATATATATATATATATATATATATTTTTTTTTTTTTATTTTATTTAAATGTTATCCACATTTGGATGGTGCAGTGAAGCTGCACGTACTGGCTAACAAATGTACCTTTTTAAGGTTGTTTTGAAGTGGCACCGCATTAAAACTCCTCACAGTCGAGTGGCTTTAAATGGGTGGAACAGGGAAAACTTGAGGCTGCTTGGTCTCTGCGGACCCCGTGAAAGCTGCTATCTGTGCTGAAGAGGAGCAGAGCGGCGCCAAAGCCCAGCTGGAAGAGTCACCCAAATGTGTTATCATTGTGTGGCGAGAGCCGTGTTGCACCATCAGGAATTGGGATGAATATTTAAGTGTGAGGATCTCTGATGCAGATGTAAAAGACACACGCATGGAATATTTTATGACCTGTATGTTAATCGTAGGTGTGGCACCAACATCACCTCCACACCCGGAAAACGACATGTACACGTACAGTAGCTCACCACATGCATGTTGTGTGTGTGTTTGCACACATTTGCATGCACATCTGCGTCCAATCTGTAAATGTGTGCACTCGTTTTCCCGAGTGAGCCTAATCACAAATGTTGCAGTCCTCGTGTGTATGTGTGTTCTGTGGCAGACAGAGAGAGGTAGAAAGAGAGACCATCATGCTGTTAATGACGGACCCAGATGCAGAGAACAGAGGAGGAGTGTAAAAAAGCTCTCCACACTCCCCATCTGGAAGGCATCGCCCTCAAATGAAGTTGTACAAAACCATCCCATTGATAATAAAGCTAATTTTTATGGCTCTGACAAGTATGTAATTATGTTCAGCGGTGCTTTTCAGATTTTATCACAGTCAATAAACCACACTGGCAATTTCCCGTCCCCCATTTGACATATTTACACGGATCCATCTGATTGGAGGAATTAGTTAGCTATGAGAGCTCTGATGGATATACACTAGCGATCTGTGACTTCTGCTTGGCTCATCTGTTAGCCGACTAGGCCCTCTGCTCATCTGTTCAATCTGTCTTTTCTTTTTCGCTTTGCTCCTACTTTACACGTTTCTCCCTTTCTCACCATCCCCATCCTCTTTGTCTTGTTGAACGGCTCGCTTGTCTCAGTGGCGCTGTAGCTGCTGCTCTCAGTGAAAGACATGTCACATTGAGGTATCAAGACTCATCCATCTAATCCATAGCCATATGGCAAGTGAGATTGCACTTGTGCCATTTGATTTTTATTTTGTGGTTGTTGGTGCAGCTTGAGAGTGAAATACAGCTTGAAATAGAATCAGTGTGAGAGAAACTAGATGTACCTCCAGTCTACTTGAACATCAAACTTAGTTTCTTTCCAAGAAGGCAACTTTTGAGTCCATCCATCCACCCAAAAATTAACCTAACTGTTTTGTGGTATCAGAACAGAAGCTTAAACATAGATAACATGATCTAATTTATTCTTTTAAAACAGAAATGCTGCTAATATTAATACTGCTGGCAATATATTACAAATTTCTTTCACTAATATTTATCGTTAAAGCCATATTGCCATATTATTTTATAAAGTGTGTAGTTATTTTGATTTTGATACACCGATATAAAAGCCTGAGACAATACAGGTAAATGTGGTGACAGTCATTCTTTTTCAACTTAGCTCCTTTGTATAGTCATAACACAGATTTTCAATAATTTCTAACAATAGAAAATTTCAGAATTGATGTTCAAATTTAATTTTAAAAATTCCTAAATTCCTAAAGACAGTGTCAGTTTTTTTTATTACTTTTTCCAAGATTACAAGAGAAAATTTTCAGGTTTTTTCTTGAAAACATTATACAGCTAATCCATAAGGCTTCTTCAGTTGTAAATATGTGCCAAAAGTACCACGATTATAAATTGTAGGCAGAGGAATCACACTAATAGGGCTGTCAAGGTCAATCATTGACCCCACCCTCCATCTTGTTTAATGTTTGGGTCGTGGCTACTTAACAATCCAACATACCACCCAAGTTGTTTTGGTCACATGCCTCAAGTTGTAAATGGCTGTATAACCTCCTTGTTGAGACGTGTCAAGGCTGCCCTACAGGTGTTAGAAAGATGAAACCTGAGGCCATTACCTCTGTTTTGTCTTGGTTTTTAATGCCTATTGAAAATGTCTTCATTCACGAAATTTAAATTAAAGATCATGTTTTTTTACACCTTTGATCAACAAGGGGATTTATAGTGAACTGAAAAAAACGACCTAATATTTCCTCCCATCTCTTTGTTTTTTTTCCTCATTTGTTTATCATTCAGTGTGTTTGTCAGCTGTTAGCATTTCTTCTACTCTGTATTTATAGGAGAGAAGTCCTACCTTTGTGACCTATGTGGATTTGCGGGAGGCACAAGACACGCCCTCACCAAACACAGGCGTCAACACACAGGTAAGCAACCCCACACATCCTGAGCTGGTGTTGTAAACTGATCCAAGCACAAACTAACTCTTGTGTTTGCAGACTTTCTTAATTTCAGACGGTGATTGACACTTTGAGAGGTGAACCGTCACACAGTTTAGGCGACTGTGTGCTGTGTCTCACTCACACACAGGCGCATCAGTTTGACACGCTGCCGTCTTTGATGGGCATGTGTACGAGTATGGCTGACTGAATCTAAGATTTTTAATTTCAGTTATCATTTCACCGTGTCATTCTGTCGCTTAGGGAAATTGCATTTTTCAGATGGGCTGTCAATAACAAGTGTTTTTTTTCCTTTTTTTTTTTTTGAAGAAATTGAGATAGTGAAACACATTTTTAAACCTTAACTGGCAGGCTACTAACAATTAATGATCCTATTATAATTTGGTCCTATTGATTTGGGTTTTCGTAATTAATTCAGTTTGCTCCTTTGGTTTTGTACACAAAGCATCCAGCTTTAGTCCAGCTGTCCTGTGCTGACATGTGTCAGTTCCACTGATTTACCCACACATCGAATGACAACAGATTTGAAAATGTAACAACCGAGGACACTAGGAAGTCCAAACTCCCAAGAGTCATATTGTGCCATTGTTTTAGAGGAATTCGTAGGTTTTATGAAAGCGGCCATTGCCAGTCCTTTGAACATGGAAATGTCACTGAGGCTTTAAGTTAACAAACACAGTGTCCAAGGAAGGTCATGTTAAGTATAAAAAGAGTGAAGATTGTGAGTATAATACCTTCCTGCTTACACTGATCCTCTAAAAATAGGTGAAACAGACCTGCAGAAAGTTAAAAAGGTACTGCCGAGTGGTGTCTTTCAGTAACTCTGCCCAAAACCTAACCTCATGAACCGTGCTTAGGAGTTGTCCGGGTGACGACAATGTTTGAAGAAAGGTCCACTGTGAACAAAGGGTTAGCTTCCAGCTAACCTTCGGAGCTGTGGATGAAAGACAGCCCGTTCTGTCCGCTGACCACACTGCACGTTACCACAGGATAAGGCTCCTGTTGCCCTTCCTTCAGACTCTGCTTCGTAGAGACTGCGTCTCTGCAGGAAACTCTGGAACACAGTTTGCTTCTGCAGGCCTCAGAGAGAAAGTAAAGCAACACTTATACCTTTTATTAGATATGTGTATATTGTACATTGTAAATTTGTATATTCTGTAATGCAAAAACAGAACAAAAGAGCAAGTGTACCGAAGTCAAATTCCTTGTTTGTATGCACGAACTTGGCAATAAAGCTGATTCTGATTCTGATTAATCTCCATTTTATGAATGAATACTGGATTCTTTCAACATTAAATTCATCAGTACTTAACTTAGTGCATATGATCGCATGATCTTGGAAGCAGCCAAGTTTCTTTCCTTGCACTCAAGACTGATCTGTCCAGCAGCTACTCATTTCAAAGTATGTCTTTTAACCTTTGTGGCAAAAATACTGAAACAAAACCGAGAAAGCTGACTGTCAGTGTAATTCCAATTTGTTCTACCATAAGTTGACTGTTAAACTCTATGCAGTGGGTTTTCAGCCCTGGCATTTCAGTTAGCAATGTCAGCACCCTACTGTTTATATGAGATCTCTAAAATGAGTTCCTGGATTGGAGAAGTTGCCATTTATTTTGAAGGGATAGTTCACATATCACTTCCTAGTGCCAGCTTATCATTAGCAAGATCAATATTTAGCTTTGGTAAAATAAAAAGCTTCTGCTGACCTTTTAGTCTTTATGCAAATTTATTTAATTCTGAAAGAAGATGACCTTGCTTTTGCTAATTTTACACATCATCTCATTAGTTGAAGCAGATCAGACCCTGGTGGATTTTTTTAAAGTAAAGCCTGCAATCTATAGTGTTATATAAGCTGCTTTTATCTTTTATCTAAGTCATGTACAGTGCTTTGCAAAAGTATTACGTTTCAAACATTGAGCAGCAAAAGTAGCCCTGAAACCTTTTCACATTTGGTAACATTATAGCAACAATTTTTAATATATGTTTGGGGATTTATTTGTGATAGAATCCAGCAGAAAGCAGTACAACTTGTAAAGTATAAGAAAGATAATAGGTGCTTTTCAACACAGTTTTTTGTAAACTAAAATTTGAAAACTGTGGCATGCATTTGTATTCAACCCCCATACACACACAGACATACAGATTTTTTTTCCCATCCTTTGCATAATAGCTGAAGCTGACTCAAATTAGATGGAGGATGTTAACTTTAATTTCTTTAAGTATTTTCATTGATTCTTAATTGGATTAGGTATGTACTTTGACTGGGCCACTCTCACATGTTAAACAGTCTTTGATTTAAACCATTTAGTTTTAGCTCTAGATGTTTATTCATAGGTGTTGTCTGCTAGAGGTTTAACACCCACGCAGTCTTTCGCAGCCTCTAACAGTCTTTTTTCCAGGTTTGCCCTGAATTTAGCTTCATCCATCTTCCCACCGACCCTGACTCACTTCTCTGTCCCTGAAGGAAACATCCCCAAAGGATGATGCTGCCACCACCATGTATTACTGTGGGGAGGGTGTGTTCAAGGTGATGTGCAAGTGTTGGTGTTCTGCCACACATTGCATTTTGCAAACTTCAAATTTCATTTTTGTCCTCATCTGATCAGAGATCTTTCTTTAACGTGTTTGCTGGGTCCCGTACATGGCTTATGGCAAGCTTTGAACAGGACTTCTATTTGCTATGTTTATACAATGGCTTTTATCTTGCTACTGTTCCACATTGGTTAAGTGCATGACTAACACTTGTTGACTCACTTAAGATGTGGATGTCTGTAGCTCCTCCAGAGTTGCCATATGGCTCATTGCAACTGATCTAATAAATGTATCCTTTTCCACCCTGTGAGTTTAGGTGGGCGGCCATGTTTTGGTTTGGTTTCCAGTTGTGCTGTGCTCTTTCTTTATTACCTTAATCTTTCTTCAAACCTCTCCACAACGTTATCTCTGACCTGTACGGTGTGTTCCTTGGTGTTCATGATGCAGTTTGTTCTAAATGTTTTGGGTGCCAGAGTAAAGGTGGCTGACTTCAAATGCATTCAACATATATTAGATTTTTTATTGGTAAAACAATCCGAGATATTTTGTGTTGCACAGACTATTTGAAAGAATACTTTAAAGTTTGTAATAGTAAGAAGACTTGTTTCCACTTTTTCATTATTGCTAATCTCAGAAATCTCAAGTCAGCTTCAATGTTTTAACTGTGTGTTTCTGTGCTTCTGTTTCTATGTCATTCTTGTCTCATCTCTTGACGTCTGTCTCCTGTCGTTACAACACCTCCACACAACAGGAGAGAGACCCTTCAAGTGTAAGCTCTGCAACTTCGCCTCCACCACGCAGTCCCACTTATCACGGCACAAACGTGTTCACACCGGAGAGAAACCGTACCGCTGCCCCTGGTGCGACTACAGGTACTGGCTCATTGACCCACGCATAGCTGTTGACGCAGATGGCTCTGATGGTCAGGAGGTTGATAAGAGGGGGTCGAAGGGGTTCCATGTGGGCGGAGATGTATAAGTGTGTGTATTTGATGTCGAGAAAGCAGGTGACATTGTAGGGTGTTTTAGGGTGGGAAGTTAGGGGTAGCGGTAACATTAAAAGCATTGTGTGTGGGAACGTGTATGTTTGGAGTTGTATGTGTGTGTGTGTGTGTGTTCATTGGTTGAAAACGAAGGAGAGCAGACAGGTCTAATCTCCACATCACGGCTCCATCTCATCACTCTGCCATCATCAACAAGTCCAGCCAGATCTCCACAACACACACACTCAGAGCCACATTCCCACTCACATCCTTACACACAATGTCACTGGCGGGTCTCTGTCATTAAAACACCATCATACCACATCAGTAATTACACAGGAAATTGTCGGTGAAATTGAAAAAGTTTTGGCTGGCGTTGCACTTCTGCCTCTCCCTCTCTCTCTCTACCTGTCTGTTCTTCTCTCCCCTTCATTCATTCCCTCTTCCTCTCTTTCTGTGCTTCCTCGTCAGATTGTGGCAGGAATGTGTGAAAGGGAATGATCTCAAACCCATCACTGGTTTTAGATGTACTCATTTGTTTTTCCCTTCTGTGACAAAATCATTTCAACAGCTCACTACACCTGCTCTGCTAAAATGAAGCACTGGACTCTGGCTTTATCTGTGTTTTGAATGCAACTACATACAAAAGACAGCAGATATGAGGGGGAAAAGAAAGGCTGACAAGCTATAATTGTTACCAAATTATTGCTTTGTGTTTAAAAAGCTTTGGATAATTTTTTTTACTTTTGCATGCCAGTATTTGCATATGTTACCTGCACCTTGGTCGATACTGAAATATCTTTTAAATGGTCTTAAATGTTCCAGTCACATCTGTTGAACCAGTGTTTCACTGTTTTATCTAACAGTCAGGGTTTTCACATATCCAGACAAGTGTCTCTACGTCCTTTACATTTATTATTTTTCTAACTTTTCGAATTTGTGTGTGGCCACAAGGAGGTCATGTCATGCCATTGTGGGGGTCGTCACAGTGATTCATCTGTCTCCATCTAACCCTATGTTCTGCATCTTCACACCCACCCAATGTACTCATTCCTGATCCTATCCATCCTCATCACTCCCAAAGAGAACCTTAACATCTTCATCTCTGCTACGTCCAGCTCTGCCTACTGTCTCTGCCTCAGTGCCACTGGCTCTAAATCATATAACGTTACCAGTCTCACCACCATCTTGTACACCTTTCCTTTCATTTTTGCTGATACTCTTTTATCACCCAACACACCTGACGCTTTTCTACATATCAGAATGTCATCCGCAAACATCATAGTTCATGGGGATTTCTCTCTAACCTCATCTGTCAACCTGTCTATCGCCACAGCAAACAAGAAGGGGCTTAGAGCTGATTCTTGATGCAGTCCCACTTCCACCTTGAACTCCCCTATCACACCTCACAGCTGTTTTACACCTCTCATACTTGTCACCACTCCTGAACTTTATTCCTTTTTAGTTGCCACAACTCTGCACATCTCTCTTGGTTTTGAAAATTGGTACCAGCACACTTCTCCTTTATTCCTCAGGTACCTTCTTGCTCTCTAAGATCTCATTAAACAGCATATCAGCACTTTGAGTGTCTCATTGCTGAAAGGCGCTATATAAATAAACTTACCTTACCTTATCAAGAACTCTCTGCTGTCTCTCCTAGACACTTCCATACCTTCACAGGTATATCATCAGGATCAACTCCCTTTCCACTCTTGATTCAATGCCTCCCTTACCTCATCTTTACAGATCTTTGCTACTTCCTGATCCACAGTGATTCCTTCTTCTGATCTTTGGTCTCTCTCATTTTCTTCATTCACCAACTCTTAAAGGTTTTCCTTCAATCTTCCTATCACACTTGCTACATCTGTCATTACATTTCTATCTTGATCCTTAATCACCCTAACCTGCTGAACATCTTTCACATTTCTGTCCCTCTGCTTCGCCAACCTGTATAGATTCTTCCAACCTTCCTTACTGTCCAACCTGTCATAAAAGTCACTATATGCCCTTTTCTGGCCATAGCTACCTCTATCTTCACTTTACGCTGAGTCTCACTGTACTCCTGGCCACTCTCTTCAGTTCTTAGTGGCCCACTTCTTAGCTGATCTCTTCCTCCATACACAGTGTCCTGTACTACCTTATCCCACCACCTAGTCTCCCAATCAATTGTTCTTCCAGATGACATAACAAGACATACTCTCCTACCTGTCTTCCTGATAACATTAGCTCCAGCTGTCCAGTCATCTGAAAGCACCTCGGGGTTATATAGATCCTGTTTCAACTCCTCCCTGAAAGCCACACAACTTTCTTCATTTTTCAACTTCCAGATGAAGATGAAGAGGACTGTGTTTGTCCTCTTCATCTTCCTCACCATCAGTCATTATACACACCACCATTCTGTGCTGTCTTGCAACATCTACTACTACCTTGCATTCACTGAATTCCTTCAGATTACATTGTCTACACAAGATGTAATCCACCTGTGTGCACCTACCTCCGCTCTTAAAGGTCACCCTCTGTTCCTGCCTCTTCTAGAAGAAAGTATTCACTACAGTCATTTCCATCCTCTTTGCAAAGCCTACCACCTTCTGTCCTCTGCATTCCTGTTCTGGATACTAAACGTGCCCATTACTTCCTCATCATCTTTGTTCCCTGCTCCAACATATCCATTGGAGGTCTGCACCAATCAACACTCTGTGACCTCAGGGGATATTCTGAATAACTTCATCAAACATGCTCCAGAATTTCTCCTTCTTCTCTAACTCACATCCTACCTGTGGGCCAAAACCACTAGCAACACAGAACATCACACCATCAATTTCTAGCTTTAGACTCATCACCCTATCTGACACTCTTTTCACCTCCAGAACATTTCTGACAAACTCCTCCTTCAAGATAAGTCCTACACCATCTCTCTTCCCATCTACACTAGAATAGTAGAATGGTAGAATAGCGTGAACCCTGCTCCTAAGCTTCCAGCCTTGTTGTCTTTCCACCTGGTCTCCTGAACACACAGTATGTCCATTTTCCTTCTCTGCATCATGTCAGCCAACTTTCTAGCTTTTCTGTCAAAGTCCCAATATTCGCTACTCCTTAAGTTCCTACTCTCAATTCTAGACTCTTGTCTTTCCTCTCCTGTCTCTGCTTATGAATACATCTTCCTCCTCTTCATCTTTGCTGACCAACATTTGCCCAATTTCCACCGTTACTCTGTCAGGCATCAGCACCAATAGCGGTCATTGTTAACCCAGGCCGATCCGGTATGAAGATTGTGTTCTTAACTTGCATGGTAGATGAGGCAAAAGTTACTAGACTAAAATCATGAGCACTGCTAGTTCTAGATCCATTCACACATTATGTTAGCATGCTTCGTTGTCCATGAAGCATGTTATTTCAATTCATTTCAACTGAGTTTATTTATATAGTGCCAATTAACAATGAACATAGGCACTTTACTGGATACCAAAAAAAAAAAAAAAAAAAACACCTCAATCCAATTTAGATACAGAAATATACAGTTAATTTAATCTAATCATATAAATGGAATTAAAGTTAGTTGCACTCATTTCACCTTGATTCTAGCTTGTAAACAGTTCAGTTAACAAAATCTGGTAAAACTTTGTCTATGTAAGGAAACACAGTCAATTGCAGTGTATCCCTGACTTTGCAGCAATCCCTCCTCCTAGACTAGCATGTAGGTACAGTGGACAGTTATTTCATTGAGTTATTAACTTTGCAGCGGTTCGTACTGAGCATTCATATGACATTACCATGGCATCATCAGCTGCATCCTGAAATTGCTGCTCTACCTCAACAAAACCTGTCAGAGTTTCATGAAGACTCCATTGTTGTTATAGTAGGTCATCTACATTATGTTAACATCCACATAGAAACTGTGTTATGTGAATAGGCAAGTTTGTTTTATCCACAAGGAAACAAAGGTTTTAAGAGCCTTCAGAAAATATTTTTTTAGAAATCGGTTCCACAACAAAGTTTAGCATTGGTTGTGGAAACAATTCGTTTTTGATGCTGTCATAAGACAAAAAAATCCTACATTGATTGATAAAGTCGGTATTTTGTATATTTGTTCAAACTGAACATACTGAAGATTATTTGCAAAAAACCTGATACTTTATGAGATCACTGATCCACATGCTCCTTTGTGTGAAATTTGGCCCTCATATGAAACCCCTACACTGAACCTGACTATCAGAAAGATATTTTCGACAGAATGAGCCAAATGTTCCTGGTCCTATTGTTCCCTGGCTGATACATAATGATCGTTACTGATAGCAGCAAATGAAACAGTAAATTAGAAGCCAAATTAACATTTTGGTAGCCCCAAGGGTTCTAGGGATCCAGAGGAAAGGAAATACAGGGAGGAGGTTATAGGAGGAGGAGGTTGATGGAGGAAACACCCTGCTGGCTTACAAATGTGAAGATGGGGAGGTGAACGTAAGGGGCCCCACCTTCGACTTGCTTTTACGCTCTAAATGCAGGTTTAAAACGTCTCTGGTGACCTGGTTGTGTTAAGGAGCTGCTGGATAAGTTGGCCTGTTCTACCTCTGAGTGAATATGGGCTTATGAAATATGACACATTCATAGAGAAATAGTTCAGTGACTGACAGTTGTTGCTGACTGAAAAAAAAAAAAAACGGGGGCAGGGATCTACATCTGATTTGCACAGTTACAATATGTTAAATGTTCCGGGTGTCGTCCATGGTTCTCACTTGATACAATGTTATCCCCATCAAAGCTGCTTCTGAAATACATGTAAATGAGCAAGGAGTAAATGATCTATCAAATGCCACTCATCTGCCATTCAGACAGACATAGATAATGGAGGGAGGATAATTATAGTTGGGAAATAGTGGTGAAAATATTCTAATGATATTGCACTGGGAGTCCGGGGCTGTCAATTAATGATGTCTGTCTCACTTTTCCATAGCTATTTATGCAAGCTGCTAAACTGCTTTACTTCCAGTGTTTAAGAAATGATTCCTATTGTTCACAATGAGAATTTTTTTTTTCTCATTAAAGTCACAGTGGCATCTTAAATGGTCTAATTAATCTGTACCCTATGACTTCTCACGCCCCAGGGCCTACTATTGCTTACTGAATGCTTAACCAGTTTAGTTTTACTCTGGGTGATTTGAGGATGACATGCCTACTGTCAGAGCCAGTCAGGTCTGCAATCTTATAAACCGAAGAGAACGATCAACGAAGGAGAGGGAGGCATTAGCGATGCTTACTGGGCCTCATCTGCAGAAAAGGATCCATATAGCACAAATGATCCAAATACAACCCCTCCCAGCGCTGAACACGCGCAAAAAACACATTTAAATCTTCACTAACAAAGCACCTCTCAATTACACCTTTCCCATTACCATACAGTCTTAGGGAGGAGGAATATGGAAGTGGCTCAGATAAAGCGGGGAGCCACAAAGTGGCGGAGATGAGGTGACGTATGTGTTGACTATCAGTATGGCTGACTCCCGTGATGAGTGCATAGGTTGGGGGAGGAAGTTGAAACAGTGTAGGACTAATTAATCCAGTGTATGGTAGGAGGGTTAGTGTGGGCTTTCACTAACTGTGACACCTGCTGACTCCTAAACGCACGTTGTGTTGTTTTAATATGACAATTACCCCATTACCATATCTGAGAGATAGCATGGCCCCCCTAGGAATCCGCCTGCACTCTCTTTAGAGCCTTTTAGCTCTGCTTCAAATTTTATCTATTTATGCTGCAGCCCTAGAATAAGAGATCAGTTCACTTTTCAGCATTTAATGCTTCTTTCTTGCAGCATTATTTGTGTTAATTTGAGTGCATGTGACAGTTTAAAATTCAGCGGGTTTTTTTTTCCATCAGGCTGGAGTGGAGTCAACAGATGGCTGCAAGTTACCTGTGATGCTGCTTTGGTTTGTTACCCTTAGCGGATAACAAAGTAATCACAGAAAATATAAGCTTATTTGTTTGATACAGCCATATTATTTCATATTAAGGCCTATAAAAAAATGTAAAAGAACTCTTTTTCACAGTTTGTCACAGTACAATCTCAAACTTCCATTGGTTTTATTACATCTTATCTGATAACTACATTAATGTGAAGTGGGAGGAAAAATATGTATGGTTTTCCAAATTTTTTACAAATGGAAATCTGCAAAGTGTGACATACATAAATATTCAGCCCCCTGTCAGCCACCTTCTGCAGCAAATACATCTGAAAGCCTATTAGGGTATGCCTAAGAAATGTTTGCACATAATAGAGACTGAAAAGTTTGCCCACCTGTCTTTGCAAAGTAACTTAAGCTCACTGGTGGCAATATATTTTGTTCCTAGGATTGCAGTTTATATAGCCTTTTACATTGCCGTTACCTCAAGAAACTATAACCACAGCATGATGCCGCTATTACCATGCTTCTCCATGGGGCTATCTGACCAGATCTTCTTATTCTACATGTTTGTTTTGCCTTTACACGACTTGTGGAAAATTTATCTGGCTTCCTTTTACACATAGCCGTCATACAGCCACATATAGACATCTTTCTTTTTGCCACTCACCCATATATGCCAGATTTGTGGAGCTGTTATTTGTTGCGCTTCATTTTATTTTTGGTTATGGCAGCAAAGGTGGCCAAATACATTTGCATACCACACTTTTGAGAATAAAAAAAAAAAATCTAAAAACCATGAATACTTTTCCATCCACTGGTTACATGATAATATGCAACTTTCTGTTGGGCTATTATATAAAATCCCAAATAAATGATTGTAACATGACAAAATGTGAAAAGCAGGTATAATATTCTTTTACAAGACACTGGTAGTGTGATTTGATTGAAACACCAACACCTTAAAAGTGATCATAAACAAAGGCTTGTCTGTGTTTAGGCTTTTAACCATTGAAAAAGTATATTTTTTTTCTTTCTTGAGGTAGAAGATAAATCATCATCCCTATTTTCTTTAAAGTGTCCTTAAAAAAGACCCTTTCTCAAAATGTTTTAACCTGTGACTGGGAAAAAAGTGCTAAATATTGATCCACCTATTTTTAAGCAAGGTTAAGTTGTGGAGGTTGTGGGTGTAAATCCAGATACATCTTCACCCACTGCTACTCTTAAACTCATCTCTAGCGATCCTGAGGTGTGTCCTGAGGACCTGGATAGAAACAGGGACACTGAGACATGCCTCCCTCAGGAAACAGGCTGAGAGGTGGCAAGTACAGTTCAGTTCACCTGGTCAGATGTCTACCTTAGATAACTCATCTATAAGCTGCTTACGCTGTTTCTAAAGCCTGTTCACACCTGGGGAGTTAAGTTAGTGGACAGCTTTTAGTATGAGATTTGTGACATCTCATACTAAGCAATCAAATCACCCTTTGCTTTGATGACTGCTTTGCCCTCTTGATATTCTTTCCATGAGCTTCATGGGGTGGTCTCCTAAAATGGTTTTCCAAAGAGTCTTGAAAGAACTTCCCAGAGGTTCATTGAGAGATGGCTAGAGGTTAATATTTCAGTCATTACAGCAAAGGGTGGCTACTTTATGGAATCTAAAATATAACATATTTAAAGTTATTTTACAAATGTTGGTTTGCTACATAATAACCAGACTTGCAGTGTTCAGGAAGGTTGAGGTCAGGACTCTGTGCAGACCAGCCAAATTTCTCCACACAAAACTTAATACATGAGCCATGGAAGTGATTGGAACACCAGAATTCAATGATTTGGTGAAGTGACCAAATACTTTGGGCAGTATAGTATGTGTATATATAAATACCGTAAATCTGCACTTTTCTGTTTTAAAACGTTTAGTAAAAACCAAAAAACAACGGTTCTTACTCATTTTGATCTTGATAGTTATTGCAAACCTGTTTTCTATGAGGCAGACATGAACACCCACATTGCGTGCACATAAACTCCACCCTACGTGATCTACCCTGCTGCTTCTACTTCAATTTATAAATAATTTTTGATTCTGGACAGGGCATCTGCATGTTGGTCTCAGTGTAAATAGATCATCAATGAACGCCAGTTTAATAATGAATGGGACTAAAACAGTTATTACTGTGTAGTTATATTTATAATTTTATATCATTCCATTTCCAAAAATGCACATGATGAGGTAGTTTTATGTGTAAAAGAAGCATTTGATGCAAATGAACTTTCCATTGCACCCCTTAGGGGGGCGACCCCCTCGACTGGGGTCATTGTCCTAGGTAACCGGAGGAACATATTTTTGAACCCTGGGTGAATTTGAAAAGCTTTATGTATTTGTGGTTCGTTTCCTCGGTTCTAATAGGTGTTAATCTTTTTCAATCTTTAGGTTGAAAATGCCGTAATAACAAAACATTCCGCCTTGGAGCCCTCATTGTTCAGCAACGGCTGGTTCTTATTTATTCTATACTTGTGCACCACCCAGTGAGGGCTGGCTCCATTGTTTTTTTGGCTGCAGTAAAGCCAGGCTGGACTGTAGACCTGTGATGGAGAGAGGCGTCTCTGCAAAAGTGAAAACAAATTCTCTCTTTGGCTGGGGTGAGCTATGGCACTGTTGGGCTTTATTGTCCCGGCCAAGGTGATAAGGGAGAATAATTGCGTATTATACTGCCCGAGAATGTCAGGTCCAAACTGAGCACGAGTGCCCCATCCATCAACACATGATGGTGTGTAAAGCAGCGTTCTACCCTGCACATGCGTACTTGTATGATGTATTGTATGTGAGCCCATGTCTGTGTGAGTTCATTGATTCATGTCTATAAATGAAGACCACTGCTGTATCATTTGATTCTTGTTTTATTATTTTCAGCTCATACTTTAGCGCATACTTTTTATTATGCTGATATTCAATATAAATATGTTCATGTCCGTCCGGCTTTACGTTTAACCTGAACCTGTGTGTGGGTATGGGGGCCAGTTTAGATGAAGCCAGGGAGCAGATCAGGCACCATCATTAATCAGCAGAGGGTTGCGTCTGACTCTCCGAACTGACATTGTTACATCCTATCCTTCTGCAGTAGCTCACTTCTTGGTCTGGGCTGTTTGACCAGCCCAAATACACACAACACGTATACCACAACCCAACAACATAATCCTTTACCTGACTTACAGCTGCTGAAGATACATAACTGCATAACAGATGTCCTCGGACATCTCTCTTTAATGCATTCTGTGGGTCTGAGTCCTCCAGCTGCCCAAACAGACTGCTCCCAGCATTCTAAAATAAAAAAAAGTGAGAAAGCCAAAAATCTTACAGACACAAAATAGTTTTACTGTGTGCAAAAGATGCTAAATTTAGTGTTTGGAGACCTTGTCCAGCTTTTGTCTGGAGTTTTTGTCTTGCATTTGTCAACAGAACAATAAAATATTACTGAAACAGACCTTTCTTGGAATCAATAGCAAATATTTCACTTGCATTTTCTCTCTTGAAAGATATTTTGAGCTCTTGCCTTTTTTATTTTTGATTCTACTCTGGAAGATAAGAGTTTCTTGGTCTCTTTTTTATGGTTTGGTTCCCCAGATCTAACTGTGCCGAAAACATCCGGAAGCACATTCTTCATACGGGGAAACATGAGGGAGTGAAGATGTACAACTGCCCCAAGTGTACCTACGCCACCAACTCCCCCATGGAGTTCCGCAACCACCTGAAGGACAATCACTCTGACATCGAGAACCCAGACCTTGCCTACCTACATGCAGGTAATGTTGCACAAATACTGACTAAGTCGGGGATTCTGCTGTATTCTGAAAACTGATTCAACCATATGCTGTAGAAGACGGCTTGTGATCTGTGTGAATCAGTGAATCGCTTGCCTAGAAGTCAACCCAAACTGAAAACAGAGTTTGCCTGAATTATTTAGGATTTTATTCATGCAACAGAAAAATCCTTCAATTTCTTCTAAGAGTCAGATGACCAACCGACTTTTTCTGGAAATTCCCCACTGCTCTGATTATTTTGTTTGTCTTGGTTGCTGAGCAACTCGTCTGGATTGGCCAAAGGTTAAAGGGGCATTTCACCAATTTTACAGCTGATGATTTGTTCTGTAGTCAAAGAAGCCACCGCTCTGCCTCTGAACACAATGTAATAATTTCTTTGCTATCTCCAAGGGGACCTTTGTATTCTTAGATATCAACCAAGGTTATGTCATACTGATGCTATCAGAGTCTTGGAGACTTCAAATATTTCATAAAAAAATCAAGGCATAAACTGCATGAACTCTCAAGTCAGGAAATGTGATACTGAGTTTCTGATAATCATCAAGTTTTCCCCCTTTTGCTCACTTTGTACTGTGTTTGTTATACCACTGTTGTGGAAGCAAAGTACAGTTGTAAAATTTCTATATAACTCTTTTGGGGGATCATTTATAGTGGTGGGTTGGCGTTAAAGTCTTTTAGTTTGTTACACTAATACTTCTCAAACAGAACCTTTTCCATTACCCCAAAGATTTTTGCCTTAAGGTCTTTGAAGGTTTGTGACGTACAACAAAGATCATTCCTAGGCTCCCTTGTGCTATTTTTAATTCATGTTTTTGCTTTTCTGTATAATGTATGTAATGTATATGTATTCTGTATATCTAGATGTTCACAGTACAGGGGGTGTCCTCACATAGCTCATGCAGCAGTCTGGAAGTGGGACTAAAATAGCTTTTTCATAGCAGGTGTAGTGGCTGCATAACATGATGCAAAACTGAATTTATCTATTATTTACACATAAACTGGTGGACGGACCCTATCCTAGTGCTTGCATTTGACAGGTGGAAAAAATGCTCCAAATGTAGTCATGAACACAAATGTAGTATTTGACAAAGTCACACAAAACATGCATAAAGATACTTTTCGGTTTAGGTCACAGTTTGTTAGTGATGGAGATCATTTCTACTTTCTTTCCTTATTTTAATGGGACTCCCTCTCTTACTTTATAATAGTGCTCTACAAATATTTAACTGTGTTTGTTGTTTTTCTTCTTTTTGGTCTTCTACCTCACCTCTAGTGATAATTGGTGACATTCTACTTCAACAACCTTATTCTTTTGCTTTTTCGAGGTTTTGAACCTTGATCTTGTATTACTTCTTTGAAGTGTGATGGTCCAGATTTTTAGAGTGCATTTTTGTCAGTGGATCAAGTCTTGTTATTAAGCTCTGATGGAAGGCAGCCAGCCACAAAGAAGAAGAGCTCAGATATTGGTGGTGCAGCCATCCCTGCCAGTCACTCAGGCCGCAGAGGCAGATGAAATCTTGTTCTTCCTCGATTGGGTTCCTTTGTGTCCCAGTGTTCCTCTTTGTCCTTGAGGACCTCCAAATCCAATCGGTAGAGTGGCTGTCCTTCAGAGGTGCGCCGAGGACAGCCTTTATCCTGTTATCCCTCTGACCTTACACAAAGGCGATGGAACCAGAGGGGAGCACCATGGAAAAGAGGCCAGGCAGGAACATTACTGGAAAACAGCTGCTTTCCGTTGATACGTATATTTCCCTGAACTCGTAAGGGTTGCGTCCTTGTTCGGACTCTGAAGTTTGTTGTTCTGAATGAGTTATTTATGCGTTTACTTCATATATTCTTTGTCAGATTTAGGGATCTTCCTTAACCTTTACTTCCACCTTCTAACCTTCCTATTCAACCTTTTTACCTTAGTACTTTCGAATTCCCTGCACCCTTTCACCTTTACCCAAAGCATAAATTTAGGTTTAGATTTACCTTTTCACCCCACTATTGTTTTCACCTTTGTTTGTCCAGCTTCCCTAGTTTTTGTTTGTCCTCATGTTTCATTAAAACAGATTCCGAATTGGTTTTATTTATGCAAGCCTGCCAAGTTTCACCTGTGAACCCATAAAAAATAAGACAAGATATACAGACGAGGACAAATTTTTTGTTTTATCTCACAAAGATGTGCAAGCCCTAAAATAAATGTACCTTTTATTTTGATATGATAACATATGATAGAAATATCCAACCTTTGTTGTAGTATATTTTTGCAGTTGGGAAAAAAAATATTTAGTAGCAAAGTCCCCAGTGGGACTGTAGGTATCCCCTAGTGTAAATACTTTTATAAACCACTTGTTATAAAAGTATTTACAGTGGGGGATATTTGTGGACATGATACTGGACTCCAGTCTAGAATAGCTTTATCAGAACCTGAATAGAAAGAGTTAGAAATGGACCATCCATAGCTGGTGGGGGGTTGTTCGATAGAAGTTAATAGCTCAGTTTTTGCTGTTGATGCTGACGTTTACTTTACTCTTCTCCTATGATACTTCATAAGGTTGGATCATACTGAGAGGCTGATATTTAACCATCTTTCTTTGTACAATCTTTCTAAAACCCTCAGAGGTCTGGTTCTTCTCCTCTGGCTTCTTGTCTTCAGCTCAACCCACAAGCTTTCTAAAGGACTTAGGTCTGTGGACTGAGATGGACATGGAAGAAGGTGGATTTAGTGTCAGGCAGGGGCGTTTTTAGGGTCTCAAAATATTGGGGGCTTTAGTCCAAATCCAAAATATTTAGATTTCAATAAGACAATTTATAGGTAATTTAAAATACAATTAAAACAATATAGGACATATTGTACCAGTTCTCTGGTTTGCAATAATTTTACTTTTTATTTTTGTCAGAAGCTGAATGACGGACAAGGAGAAACAGAGTTTAGGCCATTTTGCTGAAGCAAATAATGACAGATTTTCAGGTATTTAGAAAAGAACTTGATCTGAATTTTTGCTGACATAAGTTTTTCTTAAACTCAGAGATGTTTACTGTGGGCCAGATAAATGTGCTTCTTTTGTCATCTACATAAATTACCTTTTTAAACGTTACATTGTCATCAAAGTGTCCCACTCCTGAAGCTCCATTGTCTTTATTCTTATATTTCAAAAAAGGAAAGTGATATAAAGTTGATTTTCCTAAATCTTAGTCAAATGATAAAATCCTAAAACACATTTATTTTATTATGCCAAGAGCTTTCGAAACATTTTATTAAAATTGTTCCATCTTTTCTGACCCTGTTCTCTTTTACCGTCATCTTTTCAGCCCTTTATTCCACTTCTGGAGAAATTTGGCCTGCCAAAAATAATAAAAGAAAAATATTTCAACCCAGTCTTTTGTTCTGCATGTGAGACATTAGTACCGTTCTTACTATTAAACACTTTGAGAGGAAAGGGTGTTAAGTTGTGTTTAAAATACAGCATAGAGCCTCATCCTGGACCGTATCAGTACTAATATTACAGTTATTAATAACTGAATACATATGTATGTCTCACCTTCAGTAAAACTGTATCCTTGTTTAATTAGTTTAGTTTATATAATATTACATGTGTAATTCAGAAAAATAAAATAGTTAGTAATTAATCACAGGTTTATTAGTTATGATTTATTTCTTAATTATACTGCATCTTTAAACCCTGAGCTGCATGTTTAGAATCAGTACAGAAGATCTGAAAGAGAAGAGGGAGGCTTACTTTTGAACTTTCTACTGTCTTACTGGCACCAGGAGATATTTTCCTGGTTTATTGAGCAACACTTTTTTCTGTCTACATGTAGAACTAGACTATAAGACTGGCTGCAGCCATGAGATGTAATGTGTTGATCTGAAGGACCTTTTAATGTGTTCAGCTACATTAGGAATAAATGCTTTTATTTTGACTGAAGTAAAGGACCAGATTTTTTCACATTATGATGCAAATCCGGCTAGAAGCTCACAGAGAAGGTTGCTACTGTTTTCTATCACAGCCACATCATTTACCTTCACCTGTAGTTCAGGTGAAAGTCCCTCATCATGACCCTGAAGNTTTCTATCACAGCCAGATCATTTACCTTCACCTGTAGCTCAGGTGAAAGTCCCTCATAATGACCCTGATGATGCTCATTAGAGTGAACCTCCACCTCATGTCTTGCTGGGTGAATAAGTGATTAGCTGTAACTTACAATTAGCCCATTCCGAGTCAGCATTCAGGTTTTACCGCTATCTTCGTCTGGGTTATACCGTTCGGCATCCACCTTTTCCTGAACACAAACACACCCACCAGGCTCCCACTCTTCGGTTGGCTCCGCGGTTGCTCTGAAATGAGCCCTGTTTGAAGCGCTCAGTGTAACTTTTCAGGTAATGGAGGAGGCAGGTCGACCTGGAGTAAACTGCTATTCTGGACTTCTCCAGAATGGAGTCCGTCTCTGGCTGTGCGCGTAGTGGCATATATAATTATTTTTTGTCTTATCCCTTTAACTCATTGTCAGGTTAGGTGGAGCGGGAGGTGATTATATGGAACACAATTGAAAAAATCTGATTGTTTTTAAATAAAAATGTGAAGTCCAACACCATATTGTGGCTGCATCTTTTTAATACTTCAGAATTTGTTCTATCAAGAAGTCCGGGGCTATACAGAAAACATCTGGGGCTTCTGCCCCGGAAGCCCAGGTCTAACTATGCGCCTGGCTGGAACCATGGTACGCTTTGTGTGGGGGAGGATGTGAGCAGCGCATATACGAGCATGACTGACACTGCCATGAAATTCCTCTTGGCTCTGACTTTTCCCGGTCAGAAACAACCAATGTATTTCTGCAAATGGCAGTAGGACCACTGGGAGGAGCCAGAGGAGCTTGTTTTTTTTCACAGATTATCTATCCATATACTACTGTCAGGACATAATGACAGAAATATGTTAAAAAAGATGAAATATGTAAATAATACACTTTAACAAAAGTATACCTACTGCAGCTTTAAACAAACCTGTGCACATTCACCCACTTAAGGATCAATTTAATAGATCCAAGCGGTTTATGCTGCAGTATTACTGTTATTGCCTGAAGAAAAATAATAATAAAACATTAAAAAATAATAGCGTTCCCCGCTTTAGTAGGTGCTTCTGTGTAATTGGAACCCTGATTATCAAGCAGTACATGAGTTCCATCTACTTTGTTACCTTTTGGTTTGAGTGTATTTTGAGATACAGATAACAAATTTCACATTAAAGCTCAACTATCATGAAATTGTCAAGTAGTCTGATAATTGATAAACGTGTTCTAAACAATGGTTCAGGCATATTAAATTGGAAAACTCATATGAGTGAAGGTAAATCTCACCAACTGGGAGATTAGGAGGTAGATAAATAATGATGAGAAACATGCCAAATGATCCTCACCAACCTGGCATACATTTGTTTGTCTGCAAACAAATGAGCACGTGAGAAGAGCACACGAAGGATAGGATATTTGCTGCAGTTTTGGAGCCTTAAATGCCAACAGCCATCCAAGCACACAAGTAAACATAACAGTGTGGGTAACAGTGTTACACCAAGTGAAAACTGACATCATTACCAGCACAGCTAGCTGATTTGACAGAAGCAAACAGATTATGCTGAGTGCCATAATAATGCATAAATTGTTAAGTCCTCCCTTTATAGATACTAAATGTGATAAGACATCAATTGGTAACTGATAGTTGTAAATCTGAAATCTTGTGCACAAAACGAGAACAATGACACAGCTGCCTAAACCTTAATTGTATGGAGTGTATTAATTTCATTCTCTCTCTCTCTCTCTCTCTCTCTCTCTCTCTCTGTATATATATATATATATATGCTAAGCATCTCTGGGAACGCCTTCAAGACTGTTGGAAAACCATTTCAGGTGACTAGCTCTTGAAGATCATCAACATAATGCCAAGAGTGTGCGGAGCAGTAATCAAAGCAAAAGGTGGCTACTTTGAAGAACCTAGAATATAAGACATATTTTCAGTTGTTTCACACTTTTTTGTTCAGTATATAATTCCACATNTGTTAATTCATAGTTTTGATGCCTTCAGTGTGAAGCTACAATATTCATAGTCATGAAAATAAAGACAACTCTTTGAATGAGAAGGTGTGTCCAAACTTTTGGTCTGTACTGTATATATATATATACAGTATATATATAGATACATTTTGTTGAGAAGACAGAAGAACAAAACAATTCTTGAGTTTCTACATTTATAATTTGTTAATGGAGCAAAATAATTAGGTTGAATCAATCTTTCTAGTGTGTAAGTTGACACGGATAAACTATAGATTCAAGCAGCATCTTTGTGGCCCTCAAGATAAAGGTCTCCCATTATGCCTTCTTCGGAATTTCAGATGGACACAAAGATCATGTTGTGAAAAAGGTTATCTGGGGTTATAAATGTATTCAACCTGCCAGTGATGAAAAGAGAGACGGAAAAATAAGGGGGCTTTGAAGTGCTTGTGCATAGCCAAAGGCAACATTCACCTTTTATTTTACAGAAGAGCCAGATGGAGGGAGAGCGGAGGAGGGTAAGGAATAAAAACTGACAGACGTGTACGTGAGAACTAAAGAGTAGAAGAAAGGGAGTGTGTGGTGGGGGTATTAATGCAGTCCAGCATATGTAAAGTTATAGCGTTAAGGGAAGATAAGCAGAAAGTGAGATGCAAAGAGACAGAGAAAGAGTGAATGCTGAACAAAGATGGTGAAAGAGACAGCTCGGAGGGAAAAGAAGACAGTCAAGCACAGGAGCAACCGAATGCTGACAGATCCAGACGAGCAGCAGAGAGAGATGTTCATCTCGTTTTTGATGCATTTCCACAACATTTGGACACTGTTGCAAACCTGTCAATGTGACACTTGTGTGAGAAAGTAGACAGAAGTAAAGTGAACTGAATCCACTCTGCCAGTGCATAAATGATTTCAGCTGTGGATGGGTTGTAAAAACTGAGAGAAAAATGAATATTTAAAAGTTCATATCTGTTTTCCCATTATGCTATATGTGCTCTGCAGCATGGACATACTTAAACTGATCAGAACCTCTCAGTTCAGTTAGATGAATTCTGCCCATCAACTGCTCCGCTGACCTTAGGTGTTGCTCAGGGATGTATCTCGGGCTCTTGTATATCACCAATAGTCTTTTTGGGAAAAACATAAGATTTGGTTTTCACTACTAAAGATTCTGGTCTCTGTGTAGCAGCCCGTCTTCTCACTAGTAGGCGAAAGCTTTATTAAATATCATCCACATTGGCCTTATTTCCCTAGTTAGCAGTACAATATAGGATTGATTCTAAAGTTGCATTTGTTTTTAAAGCTCTTAAGTGGAATGGCAACTCAGTATCTTACTAAACTGTTGCACTTTTATATCCCAGTCAAGATGCTTAAGTTGGATAACCAGCTCAGGGTGGAAGTCCCCCCAACACTAAGGTCAGAGGCTATGGAGCCTTTAGGTTGGCCAGGCTTTGAAAAAGTTGGCCATGGCATAACAGATCTGCCACAATCCTTGAGATGTTTTGTTTTCCCGTGGCTTTTAAGTCAATTTGATTTAAACTGACACACTGTTTAGTGTTATTTATTCATATATTTTCTAGTTTGGATCTTGTTATTAAGTACTATATATTTTTACTTAGCACTTTGTAGCACTTTATTCTGCTCAAAAATAGGAGATGCCAAAATTTTCCAGGTTGTGCACTATGTTTGTTGTATAGTCTGAACAGCTGTTATATACAGTAATAGTACATAGCGCTTTTGGGCTTGTAGACAGAAAACATACACCAATGTCCACACCCTATGTCCCCAGAAAACATAATAAAGAATAATATTCACGGGTTCCACTGAAGCCAAACTTGTGCCATTATTTCTATTTCTTTCCCCCTGCCTTTATTTGTCTCCCTGTTTTCCCCTGACAGCATGCTTGATAACTTTTATGTTGCTGTAACAAGAATGAATGAGCTCGGAGAGAAGAAACACTTTGTGCAAGCTAGTGTGTGTTGGCAAGTTTTTCTTTGTGAAAATGTTTGCTCCACTTCATATTCCAAGACGTGTCTTTTTTTTCTGGGGGTGTTTCTCTGTTCATATACTGTACTTGCTTTGTGTGTTGTATGACTCTTTGGTGTGACAGATGGGAGGCCCCCTGTTGTGACTCAGAAAGAGGAGAGGAGCAAAGGCCTGATGTATTTCAAGTTAAAAGGTGACAGCAGAGAATGTTCCAAGCGTTGACTAAAGCTCCTTTTGCTGTCACTTTGTTTATGAACGACTGAATGAGCAAGTGTGTGCAGCCAATAAAGAAGCCTAAAAACATGAACAGACGTGCTTTGGGTTTTTATGTTCCTTTCCTTTGGGTCTGAATGATAAATATCGATTTTCATTAAAGTAGCTGTCAGCTGTGGCTTTAGTGATTGCAATGTAAATCTGTTATGATCTCTATGATAGTTTGTTTGAAAGTCTGTGTTCAGTGTGTCAAAGTTGTGTTGGGACCCACAGCCAAGGATTTCAACATTAAACTCCGGTACGGACATTTCTGGAACTTTCAAAATAAAGTGCATTAACCTTCTTCCAGCACAGCCAGGAAATGGGATAACTGCGGACTTCCTGTGATGCCACTACCCAAATAAAAGCACAGCTGTTGCTACATCCGCCCTCTTTCCACACGGCCTTCGAGAAGGACCGGTCAGGGGAGGCCCAGCGCGCTGATGTCTTTTGCTGGCAAAAAGACATAAACTCTTCAAACTGGATCCAAGGAAGCCATACGATCATCGATCATATGCAAAGATAAGTACGGATGAAATACTGCCTGTGTATCCGGTATTTTCATTCATGAACGGGGATAATTAAGGTACAAGCATTGCTTGACTGTCTCTCCGAGCCCCTGCAGACGCAAACGGTGTTTGAGACAAGCTCCCGCAAAGACGCGGTCTCCCAGCCTGGAAGGAAGACAGCAGAGACTGCAGCAGACAGGACGAGCAGCCCAGCTACAGCTCCGGAGGTAACCCTTTTGTTCACAGAGCGAACGCAGAGGTTAGCTGAAAGCTAACCGCTTGTTGACTGTGGACGCTTCTTCAAGCTTCGCCCCTTGGACAACGTTTCCTCACCACGGTTCATGTGGTTAGGTGTTTTGGGCAGAGACAGATTTAGGATGAAATGATGTAAACATTTTTCATTTTATGAAGTTTGTGTGAAACTCGGCTATCTTAGTGCTAGCAGGCTATCTGTAGCACACGTGCCAGTTTGTGTTCTTTGTATGTTTTAAGGTTAAGATAAACTTTATTTAAAGGGTGATTTTAAACAGAACATTGCTCATAACGCGCTGTCCGCGCTTATGCATTTTAACCCTTTACTAACCCTGGTATTTTAAAGGTATGTGTTGATTCTGGTGCTAAGCTATCCGCTCCTTTGTTAGCTTAACTGCTAACCGGTAAGAACACGTGCTTGTAGGGTTGCTAACTCCTTGATAAATAAATAAGGGACACCTCCTGGTAGGGCTATCCAACCCCACTGTCTGCACCTCTACCGGCCTGGTGATTTTTTTTCACCCTTTTTCTTTGTGTGAAATAACTTTGGAAACATTGGACTCAAACCCAAGTTTAATACGATGCATGTTTTGACTGATACAAATATCCATGGAAAAACAATTATTCAGCAATTTATAAAATAATTTATTCTTTTTGCAAAATAAAATTACTAGACAAAAACAAATATCCTTCTAAAATAAATAAA
>JAHUTJ010074627.1:0-25868 GCA_036250325.1 Characodon lateralis
AAAACTAATTCATGTGTTCATCTTTAGTAGAATTGATTACTGCAACGGTGTCTTCACAGGTCTGCCTAAAAAGTCGATCAGACAGCTGCAGTTGATCCAGAACGCTGCTGCCCGCGTCCTCACTAGACTAAGAAAGTGGAGCACATCACCCCGGTTCTAAAGTCCTTACACTGGCTCCTTGTAGCTCAGAGAATAGACTTTAAAATACTTCCAGAAAACTGTAAAAGCGATGAAACCCTAAGTAGATTTAAATCAAGATTAAAAACTTCTTTTAGAGTGGCCTTTGACTGTGTTATCTAAACATTATTAGTTAAGTTTTCAGTCCAATTTTTCTTTCATTTTCTTATCCACCATTCTATGATGGATAGATATGTAAACTATCGGTAAACTATGGGGGTTGGCAGAATCACGTTCTGTGGGGTTGGTGCACTTGACAAAAGAACCTTATGTGGAAATATTGTTGCAACATCTCAATAACAACCCGGAAGTTAAAGCTACATATCAAAGACTTCCGGGGAACTATTCTGTGGAGCGAGGAAACTAAATTGGATCTTTGGGAATGTGTGCATCCAGTTACATCTCCCATAAAATGAACAAAGCATTTGAAAAAAAGAAAAGAAAGTAGGAGAATGTCCAGCCAACAGTTTGTGACCATAAGTTCAAGCACACTTGGGTTCCTAGGTAGGAAAATTATCCAAAGCACACCAACAATTCCTATGCAGAATTGCTCAAAATAAGATGTTTAACAGTGGCCTAGTTAAAGTCCAAATCCAGTTGAGATGCTGTGGGATGACCTTAAACAGGACGATTGGTCTGAGAAAACCCGCCAGTGTGGCTGAATTAAAATCATTCTCCCAAAAAGAGTGGCTCATAATTCCTCCAGTGATGTAAAATAACCATTTAGTGATACTGCAAATAACAGCTCAATGCTGCTGCTGACAAATGTGGCCCAACCTGTCAAAAGGTTTAGGGGGCAAATACTTTTCATAGACACAATGCAGTTTACATGATCTATTCTGCTGTTTTGTATTTACTCAGGTACTACGTCTCTGTTATTAAAATATGTCTGATGGGCTTAAAAGTGTGGCCAAAAAAAGCTAAACTAGAGGAGGTTCTGTACAGGAGGTTTAAACAAAGCATCTAGAGATGGGTATGAATTTCTAAAGGTTCGATTTTCACTCAGCAAAACAACTGTTCATAGCTTCAGCTATATGTCTCCTTTCACTCACTGCAACAGAAAGATTATTCTTCTGCTGAGTGGGAAGTCATGTTTCTAAGACCATACCCCCCTACCCCCACCACACACACACACACACACATAAGGCGCCCCGGTGGCTAAGGTCAGTGCTTTCTCAAGGCAAAATAAGAGAGTGTGGAAAGGCTTGGGAAACTGCAGAAGAATGTGAATTTTTTTGTGTACTTTGTTAGTCTGACCTGCAGACAATTACCCAGGGCACAGTTTAAGCTCACAACAGGGGGGCCCTGTGTGTGCACAGCAAAGAGCAGACAGTGCCAGTCTAAATTAGGCTTTCCAGACCTAATTCACACGTCACTTCTGTTCAAAGCTCATGTATTCAGCCTTTGAGAGGAAGAGGAGGTCCTTATTGGTTAGCAATTACATTGCGAGGCTGATAGGACTGCTTGCAATCAGGAAAATAAACTAAAGGCATCTTTAATGCCAATGTTTACAAAGTCATGAGGCTTTCTCGTGATCTTTAACTCAATTTAATCATCATTTTAAAAACAATCTCTGATATAAATTCTTCCTGATTGTCTTATAACCGAACTCCACGTTGAACATCTCTAGAACTTTCTCCCTGAGCTGTCTGCTGTGTTCCTTGGTCTTCAAGATGCAGTTTGTTCACCTTGTTCTCCTTCATACCCCTGAGGCCGTCACATAACAGCTGGTTTTAAACTGAGATTAAATTACACACAGGTGGACTCTAGTTACTAATTAGCTGACCTCCAGACAATTAATTACACTGGATTTTATTGAGGGGTATCAGATTAAAAGGGGCTTCAATAAAAGTACACACTGCACATTTCAGATTTATATTTGTAAATGAAGAAATCTATTTTCCCTCTACTTCACAATTAAGCATCATGTTGGTTTAGCAAGCGATCTAGAAATTTGTGCTTTTATGCTTTAGATCGTGACATATTTTTCAGAATGGGGAAGAAAGGTGATTTAAGTGACTTTGAACGTGGCATGGTTGTTGGTGCCAGACGGGCTGGTCTGAGTATTTCAGAAACTGCTGATCTACTGGGATTTTCACACACTACCATCTCTAGAGTTTACAGAGAATGGTCCGAAAAGGAGAAAATATCCAGTTCTGTGGGCGCAAATGAAATGCCTTGTTGATGCCAGAGGTCAGAGGAGAATGGCCAGACTGGTTCGAGGTGATAGAAAGGTCAACAGAAACTCAAATAACCACTCGTTACAACGAAGGCATGCAGAACAGCATCTCTGAATGCACAACACATCGAATCTTGAGGCGGCTGGGCTACAGCAGCAGAAGACCACACCGGGTGCCAGTCCTGTCAGCTAAGAACAGGAAACTGAGGCTACAATTCGCACAAGCTCACCAAAATTAGACAATAGAAGATTGGAAAAACATTTCCTGGTCTGATGAGTCTGGATTTCTGCTGCGACGTTCGGATGGTTGGGTCAGAATCTGGTGTCAACAACATGAAACCATGGATCCATCCTGTCTTGTATCAAAGGTTCAGGCTGGTGGTGTAATGGTGTGGGGAATGTTTTCTTGGCACACTTGGGGCCCCTTAGTACCAATTGAGCTTCGTGTCAACGCCACAGCCTACCTGAGTGTTGTTGCTGACCATGTCCGTCCCTTTATAACCAAAGTGTACCCATCTTCTGATGGTTACTTCCAGCAGGATAACATAAAGCATGAATCATCTCAGACTGGTTTCTTGAACATGTCGATGAGTTCACTGGACTCAAATGGTCTCCAGTCACCAGATCTCAATCCAATAGAGCACCTTTGGGATGTGGTGGAACGGGAGATTCGCATCATGGATGTGCAGCCGACAAATCTGCAGCATCTGTGTGATGCTATCATGTCAATATGGACCAAACTCTCTGAGGAATGTTTCCAGTACCTTGTTGAATCTATGCCACGAAGGATTAAGGCAGTTCTGAAGGCAAAAGGGGGTCCAACCCGGTACTAGCAAGGTGTACCTAATAAAGTGGCCGGTGAGTGTATGTGGCAAATGAAAAAAAAAAGTTTTTTATATTTTAGATTCTTTAAAGTCGCCCTTTGCTGTGATGACTGAAATATTAACCTCTGGCCGTCTCTCAATGAACCTCTGGGAAGTTCTTTGAAGACTCTTTGGAAAACCATTTCAGGTGACCACCTCATGAAGCTCATGGAGAGAATGCCAAGAGATCAAAGCAGTAATCAAAGGGTGGCTATTTTGAAGAATCTAAAATATTATAAAATATAAAAATGTTTAGATTTCACTTTTTGTTTGCTACATGATTCCATGTTTGCTCATTCAGTTTTGTTGCCTTTGGTGAGAATCTACAATTTGAATAGTCATAAAAATAAAGACAGAATAACACTCAGAATTGTTGTCTGAGTGCCAAGAAAAAACCCAACAGATTTACTTTCACAAGTGGAGCATTACAGCTAACGCTTTAACTCTCCGCTTGATATTTATTACCAGCTTTTTTACCGAAAAGTGCACGGTACTTATCAATGCAAGATGTATTTAGTGGTAAATGTGGATCAATATAGAACATTTGTGTATCGGTTAACACCTGAATCTAAACACCTGTGGGTCTGAGTGTGAGCGTGCCTGTGTATACAAGGGTTCTCCATAAAAATATGCAATAGCGAGTGTGAAGAGCCACAGACCTGCCCCCAGGACCTGGGACAAATACGGAGGAGATCTGAGCCACAGACATCCAAAGAACCCCCAGAGCACAGAAACCCCAGGAGAACCACTGCTGGGACTACCGCAACCCTCCCAGAGAAGAGCAGGGGAGAATCCCAGGGGAACCAACCAGCAGCCACAGTGCAGAAGCCCCAGGGAGCTGCAGCAACGAGCCCACAGGCCGCACCGGCCTACGCCCGAGCAGTTCCAGCCATGGACCCAGTGACGTGAGACCCCGGGATATATCACTCCCAAAGCAGATGCCCAACAGAGCGCAGGGGTCCAGACTGGCCCGCCAACCAGAGTCGCCACAGGATGAAACAGTCCCAACCCCGCCATGAGCCCCCCACCCCCAATGAACCCCAACATGAATTTCCACACAGGGCCGCTCTCAACCATGACACAGATGTGGAACATATGCCCCCAAAAACCAAATGCCAAGAATTCCCCCCCCACAGCACAGGGGCACACCCCCACAGATGAGCTCCATCCCCGAAAAGCCACACCCACACAGTGTGAGTTCCACACACAGCCCCGCTCTAAGTACCTCCGCCGCATCCTGGCCCCCACCACACAGCGTGGCGTGATGGCAATGCAAGGGCCCCGCACAATATTTTACCAGAAATGTAACTGCACTTGAAACACATTCAAGTAAATGCATTCTTTTACTAGCTTATATTTAGCATATTTTTGTTCTTCCTTGATAAAAAAAGTAACAACCTGAAGGGTTGCTAGACGTTTACTCAACAGATACAAGCAAATATGATTGAACTGACTTCATATTTCTGTGTATAAATCGGATCCGTTTGTTTTGGAAAGTGGCTTGAGGCAATATTCCTAATTAATCAGCACTGTATAAATACAATAAAATGAACTGGAAGGAATGTCCGTTTTACAGCTCGATATTTTAATCACTATCTGAACAAAGCAAAATGACGGTCGGTGAAGAATATGTGAAAGGACAACCCTAAAAAATGGGATATAGACGAACAAGTTTGGGCCAACAATGAGGCGTGAGGACTGAAATAAGTATCAGCCAAAGATAAACGTGTGCTAAAATTGCACACAGACAACAAGTGTTATATAAAGTCACCTCTTTTATTAAAAACAAAAAAAGAAAAGCTCCAGGTACAGTGTCTGGTAGCCCAGACTCTGGGTGCAATGCTTTAACAGTTTAATAAAAAAAAACAAAAAATATGTCAAGTTGCTTGTGACAGCAGAACGCACAATACATCTGTAAAGGTTTTATGATCCACACCTCAGAATTTATTTACCAACAAGCGTTAAGGCAATGAAGTGTCTAAAACCCAGCAACTTGACAGGTAAAATGTATACTTACACGGTAATCCTTGGAGGGGAAGTATCACTGTCAACAAATCAGCAACATTTTTATAAAAAACAAAAGGATCTGAAAGCATGTAAACCCAGGACCCTGTGAGGAGGGGTTATTTCTTAGCAAAAGAGATCTTCATAGCGTTCGTCTGTGTGATCTTGAAGCCCTGCAGTGCATCTCGTGCAGCGCTGGCCTGGACCTCGTTTTCAAACTCCACAAAAGCGATGTCGTGCCGGCCGGGAACCAGACGCACCTCTTTGAAGCCAGGGAACCTAAAGAAATACATCAAGTCAAGTTCTGCCTTTATGGGGATGGACTTTTCAACAACAAAAGAATAATTACAGCCATACTTTCAGTCGACAGCTCTGATTTATTTCTGGCAAATACCAAATCCATCAATAAACTGCACAACACATGAAGAAAAGGAGTTGGTACTGACTGGTTGAAGAGCATGGAGAGCATGAGTTCGTTCGTCTCTTCGGGCAGGTTTGTGAGAAAGAGGATGTGATTGGGGGGATTTTCTGAAACCTGTGAGAAAACAACCAAATTTTAACTCAAACCACCGTGAGAATAAAACAGTTATCTCTCATGAGTAACACAGAGAAACGCTACCTGCTGTGGCATCTGTCCTGGCATCATCTGACCAGGAGGAATGGCACCTGGAGGAATCTGGCCGGGAGCCATTCCAGGTGGGGGCATCATTCCAGGAGGGGGCATGTAGGGTGGCTGTCCTGGAATGTGCATCATCCGTGGCGCCTGGCTCATAGGAGGCATTCCCTAAAGAGGAAAACATCAGTTCAAAATGTATTCTTACATGTCTCCATGAGCAGGTATAAAGCCTCTGTCCTAAAGACACTTAGAACACCACTTACCGGCATGGCGGACGGCACTCCACCCACCATGGCTGCAGCTGCTTTCTTACTTCCACCTGATTCAGGTTTGGGCTTCTTCTTCTCCTTTTTACGGTCGCGTTCCACATAGGTCCCCTTCATCTTGGCAATAATGTCAGAGTCTGTCTTGGAATACTGGATTCTCTGCAAGAACAAACATATTTACAACTTTGCATCTGCCATTTCTTACGTTTATGATCAACTGAACACAGATTGTATTGTTGGATTATATTTTTTCATACTATTTGGGTGGAGGCTTCATATAAGCCCACTGTGGGCTTTTGGCCTCATCCAGCCCTGTTAACATGATTTTTACTTTTGATTATTGATCTGTATTAGAAAACACAAAAGCAAAACAGAAAGCATTTTAAATTAAACGCGTCGGGCCCTTCAGGAGTTCTAGAGATGGACCGATCGAGTCTTTTCCTAGGCGTATTCGGGGTTTCTTTGAGGTCTGACCTGCCGATTCTTTTTTCTAAGAACTTTATCAGAGAGAAAAATGTCCTGCAGGTTCTGATTAAAGTAGCAGTTTTGAGTCCAACAGAAAATGAAGGGAATGCAGGACTATCCTCATCTAAGCATCAAAACATGTCCCTAACCGCAATCTAATTGTTAATAAACTAAACAAGGTGGATCAAATCACATGCTTTGTTATCATGTGTTTGATTGAAAATGATATGTTTTGAGTTTTGATGCATCCAATGAATAACCACACACACAAAAAAAGAAACAAATCTGTAACTGAACAGTGAAGCACTGATAAGAGTCTATCAAGCAGATATGATCTCTTGTTAATGGTTGGGGCATCTCTTATTTTCACAACTTGCAAAAGGAGGAATCTTAAAAACAGTTTACAGCAGGGGTGTCCAACTCCAGTCCTACAGGGGCGCTGTCTCACAACTTTTAGAGGCTTCCCATCTCCAACACACCAGAACCAAATTACTGCCTCGTAACCAGGCCTCTGCAAAGCTGAATGGCACGCTGATGAATCAACTTCATCTAAATCAAGGATAGTAGCTCCATAGGACTGGAGCTGGTCACTCCTGATTTACACAAAATCCACTTAAAATCAATAGAATAACAAATCCAGGCAACTTTCATTTCTTGCAAAGGACAAAGCTGGTTGCTGCAACCTTCTGTCAGGGTGCTACGATCGGTTTAGGCTGGGCAATGATTACATTAACCTATATTTTTACTCTTCCCTGAGCTGTAGCTGCTCAGGCAGGGAAACCTTTATCAGGTGTGGGCATCAAGGGCATGGAAGGTCTGTGCAACTGGCCAAATGTTTAGCCTGCAAAGCCTTTTTGGAAACTGAAATACTCCATCTTGGCCAACCAAATGCTCACAAGAAGCTTGTTTGACTGTTATACTGAAAACATTGAAATCGTACTGATGACTACAATTGAATTGATGTGCAGTTCTATTGTGTTTGTGAAATGTTCAAAAAGAGCTGAATGTCTATTAACCAATTAGAGGAGCTTACACTAAACCTTTGAGCAATGCTGGGGATGTGTATCTAGGTTAAGAATGAGGAAGGTTACAGCATTTTAAAATCACGGACATCTAATTTTGCAGAAGCTACTGCAGCCTGTGATCGCGCAGGAAGCCGGTCCTTTACGATCTCGCCGTTTTGTACCTGACTGTTTTGGGTGCAAAAGGGCGCCAACTACCGCGAGACATTTGACACAAACAGAACATTTTGTACCATCAATATTCAAATAACAATACTAGTCTGTCATACTACATAACAGTCAGACCTACAAGGATATCAGAACCTAAATAAATAGGAATAAGGAACAATAAAAAGAGTTTAAAAATTAATACACAATTAAATTAAAGTATCTTTATGATGATTAATCTTAAGATTTTACAAAACTCCTACAATGAAAAGTAAGGTGATAGGCAGCAAGGGACGAAATAGCTATGCATGGGTACAAATTAGGAAAGCAGGAATTAACCCGGAGTCACTTATGCATATAGTGTGTTGTTTTTTGATAGGTGCTTACTTGAAAGCGTGAACTAATAGGCTTTTTTTTGTCTAGAAATTCAGTAGTTTTTCCATCTACCCGACTTTCTGAGGATCAGAAGCAAAATACCCACGTAGAGCAAAAGGATCTTCAAACAAAATATACAAACTGAATGGCCTTTTTTTTTTTTACATTCTATCAGCAGATAACCAACTAGAACAGTAATTGGTGAAAGGAATATCAATAACTAATCTGGGGGGGAAAACATCTGTGCAGATGCTTGCTGTTATTTGGTGTGTTTAGGTAACCTACCATGGGTTTATCGTAGAAGGGAAACCCCTGCATGGACCTTAAGGCGTTGGAGGCGCTGTTGATCTCTTTAAAGATAACAAAGGCCTGGCCCTTCATCTTCAGGTTTCGTGCTACCAAGATGTCCAGAATTTGTCCAAACTGTGAGAAGATGGCATAGAGCGACTTTTTCAGCTCTGCATAGACGGGAGAAAACGAATAAGACACCAGTTTACATCCGATGGTCATTTTTTGTGCGTATTTTCAACAATAGGCGGTTTGATACATGAGAGGCGAAATCTCACCATCTTTCTTGATCTTCTCATTCAGGTTGTTGATGTAGATGGTGTGATTAGGACGAACCTCTGGAGTGGTCATCTTCCGATCTATCTGTGATCACCAGGAATAAAACTAAACTTCAGTTAAATATGTTTAAACAATCCGAAACTCAACAAACAATACGAGGCTAACGAAGGTTAGCAAACAATCATCCGGCGTGATAGCCTATTAGCTTCATATGCTAGGTCAGCGTTTTCAGCCCAATAAATCAAATTAAATGCAACAATTACTTCATTTTGTAGCCATAAACACCTAAAGGCTAAATATAGGCCTACAAATACCTCGCGTTGAGAAGTACGGATCCCCTGAATTTGCTGTAACTGCGGATCTTAATGTAGCCGAACTACTCACCTCGAAATGATGAATGAAAACCCCGGCCTTCCGAAATCACGTTTTCAGTTCTCGCGTTAACGATGAAAACGCAATTTCCGGGTTTATCCTACGTTATGTCCTGTGACAAACATCTGTAAAATGTTTAAAGTTTAGTTTTAGTTTCTATTATTGACAAAGGCCTCGACATAGTATTAGGGTTAGACTGCATCACATACCTCGATTTTTTAAATGAAACAAGCGGCCAAAAGCACAGTGTTACCACGTTTTAATTCTCATCACTGAAGAGTGTAATTTATTTGTTTTAAAACATAAAGGCTTAGTCTGATTTCCTGTCAGACAGTAATCAAAAACAGATTATCTTTTCATAAAGCACATACACTGTGTGCATGTACACTTTTAGTATATTTACATTAACAAACACTTATGACTTATATAAAAAATCATAATCACAAAAATACTCCTTTAAAGCAATTTTTGTCATTTCTTTAAAACACGGTGACGTTTGGACGCTCCTGCGGTTCCACACAGAAACTGTTCCACGGTTGTACTCCACAGATTGAAATGCTAAATGTTTTTATCAACACTGTTTTTTTAGGACCATAGGTCTAATTTCTGTCCACGTGTGTGTTTGTGCGTGTATGTTTTTTTTTTTTTTTTTTTTTTTTTTTTGTTTGTTTTTTGCAGCTCTATACGTTATCGTTGTATTTTTTCAACCAAATTAACAAAAGTGTGTGCATTGACTTCTAAAAACACATCATCGTATGTTTTAAGTCTTTTTATTCATCCTAGAGAGAAAGAAACTGGTACAACTGGACATACAAGACCTTTTGGAGAAACATTTTTGTTCAGAATGTTATTGTTTTTTGTTAATGTACCTTATAAAAACTAAATTAAGAGAGAGAATATTGTTTATAAATACATGTAGAACGTCAGTATCCCGAACCAAATTCCATCCCAGTTGGTGGCGGTAATGCACCAAACGTCACTTGCCAACCGCAGTTAAACCAGAAGAAGAAGACGAAGAAGAACCAATTACTTCCAAATATGGGCATGAAACCGGCGAGAGGCAGCTCGCTTTGGCAGCTGTGAAGCGCAATACCAGTGTATTTGTTGTAAGTAGTAATTATACCGGTGTGATTTTCTACGTAACTGGTTTTAAGAGTAAATGTCCAGATTTCCGTGCTGCTTTGAAAGCAGCAGGGCAGCATGTCAGGCTCCAGCAACCAGGAACAGCAGGGGCAGGTTTGTGTTGATTGTCATTAGCCTCTGTACAATGGTGCAAAACATGCTAACAGAGCCTTATTTTTCTGTTAAGGTGGAGAAGCTGAAGATGTCACCCCCTCCACCTCCACCTGCTTCGTGTCCACCACCTCCAGCAGCAAAGAAGAAGCTGTACCAAACCATAGCCAGCAGCAGTATTGCTGTGGAGGGGGATCACACTGAGGCTTGCCTGCTGCTCAGACAGAGGGAGAGCTGGTGAGCTAAATACCTGCTACTGCACTAATCTGAAACAGTTTATGAAGTTACTAAATGAACTTGTGCAATAAAGATACTTTGTCACTGTCACAAAAAACTAGTGAGCTGAGTGCAAAACTTGATCTACTTCTGCAATGAAGGATCATTTCATTTGTGAGTACGCTCACTGACAAAACTGGTTAAAGACCAGTGATTGAGATTTATTAGGGTCACGTTTTGGATATGCATGAGGTCAGGCTGGCATATTGTGCCAGTGTCCCTGCACTTGGAGAGTAGGATGACATTTAAACCTATTTCCCAGCGTCATGCATACGCTCATTGTGACCCATATTAATCTCTGTGGGCTGATAATGCTGTCTATGAGGCATCCACTGTGTCTGGTCACTTTGACTGACCGTTGGATGTTCCTGCAATGCCTGTAGCATCATTTCACCGGAGATGCCCCCACTGTGCCTTGTCAAATTATTCAGACCCCTTGAACTTTTTTCACATTTTGTCAGATTACAACTACAGTTGTCAGTATTTATCTGGACGTTGTGTGATAGATCAGTACAAACTACATTTGTTTGGTGATAGCATAGAAGGTAACATTAGAAAAAAAAAAAAAAAATCAAGAGCCTATTTTTATTAAGAGTGTTTATAGACCTAAAACACAATATAACAAGAGACATTGGTACCAAAACAAACAAGAAAGAAAATAAAAACTAAAAACAAAGAGCAATAAATAAGATAAGCAAAGGATGGCAAGATAAGTATTTTTAAAAATAGTTTATAATCGTGGAAGGAAATATTTCATGGGTTTTTAACAGTTTTACAAATAAAAATCTGAAATGATACTTACTCTGATACCACTACTTAAAACCCAGAGCAACCAATTTAACCTCAGCTTACATCCAACTGTTGTGTGAAGGCCTCAGAGGTTTGTAAGAGAACATCAGTGAACAACGAGCATCATGAAGACCAAAGAACCCCACAGACAGGTCGGAGAGAATGTTAGGCACTGTTCAGACTGTCATCTAAAAATGGAAAGAGTGCGGCACAACTGAAAACCTGCTGCCCACAGAGACAGGCTGGGCAAGGAGAAAATAAAGCAGAGGCAGCCAAGAGGCCCAGACCAAGGAACACAGCAGTTATGCCAGGGAGAACGCCATAATTAAGTATTAAGCGGGGTTAGGTTATACAATAATATCCCAAAGACAGCTGTTCTTCTAAACTAACGGGGCGGCCATTGACAGCATTAATTAGAGAAGCAGCCAAGACGTCAATACTAACTATGGGGGAGCTGCAAAGATCCACAGCTCAGGTGAGAGAACCCGCTGACATGACAACTATTAGTTCCATAAAATTGGCTTTGCCCTGATTATCATTGAACTCAAAACAAAGTGCACCTTGCGGTCTCTTGTTCCATATACAGGCGGAAAGAATGGGAGTTTTCACACTATAAAAATGTCCAGCAGAGCAAAAAACTCTCATTTTCTTTCTGTAAATTGTATTTTGGTTTTAAATGTATATTCTGGGAAAAAAAAGTAATTTTAAACTTGTAGAAAAATAAACTAATATCAAAGATGTTCTCAGTAATTAGCTTTTATTTGATGTAGTTTCTTTTCCTCAGTTTCAGGCAGGATCTGCAGTGGTTCCTGGTAAACACATATGTGCCTTCGCTCATCCAAGACGGCCCACAGTAAGTCACTAAACTGTGGTCTGAGCTCTAAAACCTGTTCAGTAAAACCTTGATCTTACTGAGCAATACAGCGAGTGCAATCCTGTTACTGAAGAGATGCTATTTTGTTTCCCCAATAATGAATGGTTTTACATGTGAGCCATAAACCGAGACCCGTTCTCCATGCTGCAAGAGGATTTATGTTTCAGGTGTGGTTTGGTGGCTCTGTGGATGGCTGCTCACCTGCGACAGCCTCAGCTGAATCTCGACATGGAGACGGTGGTTCAGACAGCAGTGAGGAGGGGGTACACTGCGCAGGGGGAAATGTTTTCAGGTAACGTCAGTGTGTAAGACACTTGGTGCTGTGCTTTCTTTCTTACAGTACCTTGCAAAAGTATTCACACCCCTGGAACTATTTGCCATTTTGTCACGTTAAATCTACACACTTCAATGTATTTCATGTGCAGCAGATCAACATGAAGTAGTGATTAGCTGTGAATGAGGAAAATGTTACTGGGTTTCTAAAAAGTGTGACGCATATTTGCATTTAGCCCCCTTTAAATAAAATCCAGTGCAAACAATTGCCTTGTATGGCCATCCACCTAAATTAATAGAGCGGGCAAGGATGGCAATGATGAGAGAAGCAGTCAAGAGACTCATGTTAACTTTGGAAGAGCTGCAGAGTTCCAAAGCTCTGGGGTGAGAATCTGTTGACAAGGTAGAAAGTCGATCTTTAAGGGCCAAGAAGTAAGCCAATTTTGAAAGAAACCCATGAGAAGCCCTGTGTGTAGTGTGCCACGGCCTGTCGGAGACATGTAGAAAAAAGTGTCCTGGTTAACTATTTGGAGATGAAAATTTATTTTGCAATAAAGAATGGGCAGAAATGTCAGTTTTGAGGTGCAGAGCTGGCAGACCTAGCAAAAGGTGGCTCAACTTGATTCAGGTAGATCAATAAAATGCACAGCACACTTTTCAGATTTTCATTTGGAACAGTTCTGAAAACCGTGCATCGCTTACCTTCCACTTCACAACTAATCATTGCGTCGTTTCAGGCTATCAAGGCTCTGTAAGTAGGAAAAAAGCACAGTAAGCCCATACTAAATATAACAAAGTAATGTAATGAGCTCCAGCTTAGTGGGAAATAAACCGAAGGATGTGACATGCTTAACTTAGAAATACGAAGCTGTGGTTGTAACAAAATGTAAACAATTTCAAGGAGCGTGTATACTTTTGCAGGGCCCAGTATAGAGTGAACATTTCTGTAGCATTGGGTCTTAGTTTCTGTGTCTACAGGAGCAAAACCAGTTTTACATTTGAATCGATTTTGAACCAAGAAATCAGTTATACTGCAAAATGTTTCCCTGTAATGAGATTTCTGTGAACATTTGCTTGTATTGGAACCTGGTGTTGTTGCCAGTTGCACCTATGAAGCTTCCTTTTTTGCCAGCGTTCAACATGGCCCTGCTGGCAGAAGAGCTCTGTGTCTGTAAGGCTGAACTGCTGTCAGGAGGTTTGGGTGGTGGAAACGCTGCAGCCATCGTCAAACACCTGTGGAGGGGGCTACCTGTTCTCATCCCGTATCCTGCAGCCAAATGAAACTAAAGGTTATGTAACGGCCTTTGTGTTTGACCTGCAACATGCAGTTCCTTGACACCATGTGCAGGTATGACGAGGACTTCAACCATGAGCCATGCCAGCGTAACGGTCAAAGGGCGCACTGGGCTGTTGCTTCGGGTAAGACCTGATAGTTGGTCGGATCATTTGAAAAAATGCAGATTTCACACCTGCATTCTGATAGGCTGCCTTGCAAAGGTATTTATACCCCGTGAGGTTCTTTATTTGAAAACTACAACAATATATTTTTATTGGGATTTTATGTGATAGACCTGAAGAATGTGACTGGACCAGAGGTTCACCTTCCAGCAGAATATGGACCCTAAACAAACAGCCAAAGCTACAATGGAATGGTTTAGATGATAGTATATTCATGTGTTTGAATGGCCTGATCGAAGTCCAGACCTAAATCCAATTTTGGTGTTTAAACAACCTCTTACCTTAATGATTTTTTTACTCTCTTGAACCATAAACACAAAACTTATCCATTGATTGCAGGTGTGCTCCTCGGTTTGGACAAGGGAAGTGTAAACAACGAGCACGCTCAGCCCGATCCCACTCTGCCCTGGCTCTACCTCGCTAACAGCCACGTTTCTTGTCCCATTAAAGACACGAGTGCCACAGAGGTTTATGTCCTCGCCAAGCAGGGCAAGAGCCTGCGCTACCAGCTGTGGAGTCTGGACAGCGTCGCCCAGAGCAACCGGCAGCTGAGGACGATGGGCCAGCTGAGAGCCAATGATGGGATCCAGTACGTGGTTCCTGAAGGAGGAGTGGAGGCCGGGCTCGCGGGGCAGGCGGTTTTACTCCACACAAAAACTCTGGGGCAGGAACCAAAGTGACCCAGTTTCATCTGGTGGCACATCCTCCCGAACAGTCACTATGCAACATCAGCATAAAAATTTACCAGGAGAAGCTTTATCTTATCAAGAGCTAAAAGTGTCACAATCCAACAAATGCATTGCTTAACAAATAAATATTTAAACATGTGATGGTTTACAGAAAACTGTTAGAAATACATTAAATACTTTATATTTGGTCTGAACATCAAATATTGAGAAGTTTGTAAATATTTTAGTATTTATGTAGTTTCCAGTGCTGCAGTCCATCATAGTTTTATTTGTGATTGTTCATCAAATGTTAAGTTTTATTAGTTAACCTTCATAGCGGTTTAACTGCTGACCAATCACCGTGACTGTAACGCTGTTAGCCCTGCCCACTGGTTTACATTTAAATATATTTAAAATTCAATGCACACATTGACTATTTTATTGAAAATAATCACATAATTTTTGAGGATGTATGGATTGTGGCACTTTTTGTTCTAATCTTTCATGCTTTCAACCTGCTTCATTTTCTCCACTAACTCAACAGATTTAAAACCATAATGAAATTTAAAAAAAAAAAAGGTTCCATGTGTTTTGTTCTCTCTTTTGAGCTTTGAGAGCTGGTCTGACAAAAAAAAAAGAAAACTCTTAAAAGCTCTTATTTTCAGTTTATTGCAATCCATAACATGGACAAAGCAGGGATTAATTAACAATTTTCAACCATCTTTGCTTAACGTACGGCCTTTAAAAAATAAACAAAAATAAACACATGGTTCAAATCCAGTTTTCTTTCTTGGAAAGCAGCACCCAGTTTGAGAACCTGATTATTTTCCCACATTAAAAATACAGAGAATTTGTGGGCTGATAATACTTTGTAAACATTAATACTCAATTTCCACCTATTATAAGCATTTAGAGATGAAAAATCAGATTTGCTGAATTTATTTTTAAAAATGTTGTACCCCGTCACAGCATTGCTCATGAACTCCCTGACAGAGCTGCTGGTCAGTTTCCAAAACCAACTAAGGGACAAATATACTCATTAGCACTGCTACCAGCATCGTTTCCTTGTAAACCGTGTGCTGAATACTAAGATCAAACCCAGTTATCCAGTTTAGCGCACCCAAATGTGGCTTACAAACGCTCATGTTAAAAGGTCATCTTATTTAAATGATTCTTTAATCTTAAATAGATTAAAAGATTGTCCAGTCTTTTGTTCATGTGAAGCTTCTAAAAACACATTTTACTTCTAGTTACATTTCACCCACTGGTTTGCTGTATAAACCCCAAAGCAAAGCTGATTAGAGAAAATCAAATTCATGTTTAACTGTATAAACGTCACACACACGCTCACAAACACACAGAGGCACCGCTTGCTTTGTTCGATGGCTTTTTGAGGATCCACAGTGCAACATTTTCCAAAGAAACCTAGCTCGGCCAAGCTGCTTACTGTACGTTTAAAAACAAAAAAGAAATCACTGCATTGTATCAAACAAAAACTACTGAACAAAACAGTTTCTAATGAAGGCAAAACTTCAGATTAGACGCCAGCCAATTTATACTTGGGTGAACCGTTTGGGGAGACTCCTTTGCACTGGAATGATCACTTATAAAAACTGTTCGATACAGAAATTTTAAAAATATTAGGAAGGTTATCCCAAGGCCAAAAACATTGATTAAATTAAGCTATTTACATACTGAGTTAGTTAACACTCGGTCTCACCAGTGTTTTAGTGTTGCTGTGTGCTTAAACATCATTAATAAAACAAAGTAAAAAAAAAAAAAGATCCTATGCACTTGGAGCTCTGAAAGATCAAGTTCATGGATGTAAGACTTATTGTGTGCAACTACATCCAGCAGAGGGTGCTGTTGAGGAAGGGAACAGCACTAGTGTGTCAAGAGGGCAAAAGTAAATAAAAAATGTTTGATTAGTTTGAAGTATTTTCAGAAAAGAAGTCAATGTGAGAAGTCTTGCATGTTTCTCGACCTTTTGCTTGTGCTGCCCTGTCAAAAGTCTTTAGGCATGTTCCACTTTGTCCTGCTTTTCACATGAGTGGATTAAGACACTTTGATGATGGCAAAATTAAAAAAGAAGATTTAAACTGGGTCACATCACGCCTCCTCGGAGTTTCTATCTACTTCACAAGGTGTCTGAGGCAGCATGCTGCTGAGGATGTCGATGAGGTTGTCCATTCCCCACAGGTAGCCATCCTCCCTGTTGCCCTCAACCCAGGGAGTCCTGTGGTCCAACATCATGGGGGGCGGCAGGGGAACCATCTTCCCAAAGTCGATCATCCAGACGCTGGCTTTTCCAGATGCGTCGTGCACGAACAGAAGAGAGCTGCCCACAACCTGCGACAGAGGACCGGTAAGACAGGTGAACTCAGGTATGTGAGCGATGCAGCACTGAAGCTGATCAGAAGATACAGCAGGAACAGAACAGGGATAACGGGTTCAGAAAAGAAAGCGTGTCCCACCTCATGCGTCTTGAAGAAGTGTGACTTCTCAAGAACAGAGCGCAGTTCTTCTAGCCGCTTCAGGTAAAGTTTCTACAAAAACAATAACAAGAAAAGAGAAAGCGAACCAGAACATGAGAACAAAAACCTGAAGAAGCTCCTTTTTCTTATTTTCCCTGAAGTTTTATATTCCTCTAATACAGTTTTTCTCAATAGCTAAGACACATTTCTTGAAAGCTGCTGTTCTCCAAACTGAACACAAAACCAAATTTTCAAACTACATTCACAAAACCTGACTCTTCTTGCAAAACAATTCAATGTGTGCTCAAAACTGAACTATGTTGTCAAATCATAAAAACACTACTGAGCAGTCTCTAAACACTGCATAGAAAATACAATGCTCAGGACATGAAACTGTAGAAATAAATGTTTATTGTTCCCTGTAGGCTAAATGCATGTTGCAAAACCAAAAACCTGTAGGGCCTACGTAAAAATAAAGTATATAAAATATACAAAATTATGCAACACAGGTGCATGACAATGAAAAAGTGTTGGCTGGTTGTGTCTAAACAGGTGAAGAGTGCCTATGGTTTTGCCATAGAGTGACCGATTCAATCAGTGGGTTCAGGCAACTGGTTCAGACAATAGGGTTTAATGTTTTGGCAATTGAGAAAATCTGCTGTTTGGACAGTAAACATGAAGCAACCAGAGGTCTGTTATAACTTAGCATAAAGACTGGAGACAAAAGCAACACAAATCCACTTTGTACAGCAGTTTAATGAGCTAAACTTTCCAGGTGAACACAACATCAGCTTGTATTTACCTGGCAAACTGCTACTTGTTCAGACTACTTGCTTGAGATAATAGGTAATTAAACATGACACCGTCTCCATAAAGAGCACTTACTGGTTTTACTTTTGTTTTCTGTCGAGTGACAGATGTGCCATAATTTAATAAGTGAATCATTAAATAATTATTCAAATATGCCGAATATAAATACATTCAATTAATAAAATAAGTAGGTTCATAGGTACTTTAATGTGCAGAATTTTACTTTACATAAAAGCAAATGTTATATGCTAACAGCATCTATTTCTATGTTAGTAATAATTTAGTTAATTCATGGATCCATGATAACTTCTGACCAAACATTAGAGTAGCTGTAGCCCCGCCCACTGACTGTTGGGCAAGAATTAGCGATTTATTAAATTCATAATGTGCTGCCCTAATGAACCATGACAAACGAATAGCGAAACGGTTACATGTGCTTTTAGTGTAATAATGTATAGAATAAAAAAATATTATTTCTTAAATACACAACCTGCATATTTCTTTTATATTGTAATTAGGGAGTGACACTTAAAGTAATCACTAAAGCATTTATTTTTTTATTCAGTCATGGTACTTCATTGTTTCCAGAGTAAAGCTAACAGGAGTATTTTCATATTCATCACCTCATTGAACTTTTTCCTTTAGAAACGATTTAAAATCCCTTTTTTAAAATGGGAATTTATTTATTTAGTCAAGTAATTATTTTTTCTGAATAATTGTAGATTAGTTTTGCTACATACCAGGATCTGAACGTTGCCGTCAACAAAGTCATCCAAGGCCTTCATCACCTGCTCTCTTTGCTTCGTCTTCTTGAAGTTGGTGTTACACGTTCCATCAGCTTTCTGTTGTGAAAGAAAACAAGGACTTACTTTTTGTTCCTTCTGCATTTATACAGTATTACAACATTACATTTTAGGCTTTTCTAGACCTTAATGATGTAAGAAGACTTAGACTCTTACCGATAAAGTTAGAATATCTCTCACCCTTTGCTCATGAAATCATTGTGGGATTTATTCTTGACAGAAAGAGTAAATCTTCTCAAAATATGATCAATCTCCTTCAAACAGTGGTTTAACTATCAGAGGCTTGTGGGCAGTGGTGTACATGAGTAAACTAATAACTTCATAAAGTATATTTATCATTAATAACTTAAGCAAGTCAAGTATAACTTTATCAACTCAGGCGTGGGAGTTCAGTGCTTTTACTTTAACTTCAACACCTTCAACCAGCCTGCAGAAAGCTTCCCAAATGTTACTTATCAGGTTTTAGCAAACTACTGAAGTCCCTGTTTTCATTAAACCTCATTAAGTACTATAGTTTCTTGGATAACAAACATAAACAAGCCAGGCAAAACTGGCTTATTTTTTAATAAAGTGGATGTAAGAAGCCTCAAATAAAAGAATGTGCAAATTTAAGCTAAATGTAGTTTAAGGCGTAGTGTGGGCTAATTAGACGCATTTAGGACCCTGCAGAAACCCTGTTTTAAATGACACTAAGGCTGAATACCATTTTACCTCCTGACCCTCACTCTGTGCCCTCTGAGAAGGGGGAGAGGTAAGGGACATGGCCTAGGAAGCAAAGAGGAACGAGCTCCCACAGCAGATGTAAGGATAAAGGTTAGTCAACCTATTTCTAATGGCAAAAATAACCACTGTAATGTGTAGTTTGAAGTGTTCTGAAATTATGTTTGAAATCATTGATATTTATTATTATTATTATCAAAATATATATTAAAGTTTTATTTTTGGATTTATTTTCATATTTTAAAACACCACCAAGTATTAAAATGTACCACTTTTCGAACAAGCATCAATAGGTATTTTTTTATTGATTTATTTTAAGAAGAACAAAAACATTAGATGCAATGTAAGTTATAGTTTTAGGAGTCCTGATTTGTAACCCTAGAAAAAGCCCAGATTGGTCGACTTTGAGAATGCAGAAGGGTCACAGAGGTTAAATGACCAAGACGCTATTCTTACAGCAGCTAATCTGAGTGTAATTTAGTTTTATCTGCTGTAAATACTTTTTGGACTGAAATAAAGATGCCATCGCAGGTATTTTCAGTTGCCTTTTAGGTACGCAAATAAAACATTTTTTTGCTTTGATAAACAGCTCCGGATTTATTTTCAAAAGAACAACCAGTCCTCTTTACAGCTGCATGTTTAAACACTATTTTCCATTCCCACTGCAGTTTATCTTGTCAAGAAGAAATCCACTCCCGCTCTTTGTTTACTTCTTGTAAAAACATGCTGCACTATTTATTGCTCAACCCCGAGTAACTCTGAGGCCAACAATCAGACATGTTAACAGCCATGGATGTTCAGAGAGAATGCTGACCTTAATGCCCTCGATGCGGAAGCCAAGCGTAGCGGTGGAGCTCAGCGTCTCTCTCCATTGCATGTACCGAGGTTTCAGGACGCCCTGCTGAGCCCGCTCCTCTTCGGTGGGGGCCCCGGGGTCCACAGAAACCATCTTTTCATACATGTCTTTTCGCAGACGGGGGCGCTCTCTTGCTTTCATCAGCTCCTCTTCCAAATAAGTCCTGAAATGCCAAGGTTTACTCCTTTAAATTGGCATATTTTTTACATTCTGACTATTTCTTTCTCAGTGCCACAACGTTTATGTACAGTGTCTCTCACATCCCTTGTTAATGTATTTTGCCAATGTACAATTACAAACAAAGGTTTGTGGTTGTACATTTTTTTCCCCCAGAAATAAAAATCTGAAATAAAAAAGTGTGGCATGCGTTCGTATTCAATACCTTGCAGAACCACAGTTCACTGCAATTACAGCAGCAAGCCTTTTGCAGTATGTCTCCATTTTACACATCTAGAGACATTTTCACCCATTCTTTCTAGAAAATAGCTCAAGCCTAGTCAGGTTGGATGGAGAGTGTCTGTGAACATCAGTTTTCAAGTCTTGCCGCAGAGTGTTAGTTGGATTCAGGCCTGTACTTTGACTGGGACATTCTATAACATGAATATGCTTTGATCTGAATCACTGTAGGCTGTATGTTTAGGGTCGTGTCCTGCTATAAGGGGAACCTCCACCCCAGTCTCTAGGATTCCAGTACTGTATTTAGCAACAAGTCTTCCCATCAACTCACCAGCTTCAGTGTCCCTGCAAAGCATCTCTATAGTAAGATGCTGCTGGGATCAGGCTGTTCATTTTCTAACATACTGTTTTGCATGTAGGCTAAAATAGTCCATTTCTGATCTGATCTGACTAGAGCACCTGGATTTCGTTTTAGTTTATCAGGGTAAGAGGATGGAATCAAAAGGCTAGGTCTCTTTAGTACAGAGCAATGCCTCATTGATGTGACTAGAGTCAGAGTCAGCGTGGAAAAAGAAACGGTTTACTTTAAGGCAGTTGGTTGCACTGGGTTTTTGTTTAGAGGTACCAGAGTAAAAGGCACGGCACACTTACTGGATTATAATTTGCAAAGAATTATGACAAGCATGTATCATTTCCCTACCACTTCACAATTACACACAACTTTTTGTGTGTCATAAAATATAGAGGTTAGTGGTTGCAACATGACAAAATGAGAAAAACAAGGGGTGTGAATATTTTCCAAAACACTGTAAACTGACTTGGAAAATTGCTTAAATCTAACTGTATTTTTATTTAAAATATAAAACTGCGCTTAATGATTAATTATCTAAACTCATGTAATATTTCAGAACATTCAAAAAGGCTTTAATAAAATATCCTCTGCAGATAGAGGAACAGATCTAAACGCTCACCTGCTGCCCATCTTGCAGTCCATTATGGAAGGTGAGTCAAAGCCAACCAGCAGGTCGTCCATGAGGTTATAGTCCTGCTCGTCCTTCTGCACCACGCCATAATACCCAGGCACATAGGGACGCAGAGAGTCCGTCATTAGCTTATTCAGACACTGCTGCTCACACTCGCAGTATCGCTTCAACAGCCGGCCGCCCTCTTTGGCCTGGAAGTTGCCTTCAACAGATAAAATGTTGATTAAGGGAACACTTTGGCTTTTTGTGTTGTGTACATGTCTGCTTTTTAAAAGAGAAGATTGACACCATTTTCTTCAACCTCTCAATATAACAGTAGAGTAAAGAGAAATGTAGCATTGTAATTGCTGTGCAGATTAAAGTGAGGTATAAATCAGCTGCAGAGAGACAGTTTGCCTTTTTCCAGTGTTTTTGTTCTTTACTGACCAGCTGCTGGCTGAAGATTTGTTTACCAAACAGATATGATGGAGGTATCAATCTTATCTTCCAGCTCTAGGCAAGAAGTATGATAAATATGCATACCTGCATGGCCAGCTAGCTGCACCCATGAGCTTCGACTCTTTAGCGTAAAGGCTAAAGGAGACCAGTGAACCATGCTTTTCAACTTGGTCCAGGATTTATTCTGAAAACAGAAAAACAAGGAATTCCATCTTCTTGTTAAAAGAAAAAGGTAAAAAACAACAAAATCTGAAACCCCGACTGATCTGCGGACCACTTTAGTGATCTCACAAAGCACAGAGGTAAGTGCAGGCCACAAGAATGATTACTGATTAAAGGAAAACGCACCCTGTTCTCAGCGCGCACAGACAAACCCTCCCCTTCAAACCAAGGCCAGGTGCAAAACGTACATGACATAGCCCATTCACAAAACATTTACCAAAGCCACCAGTGCTGTGTCGTAAAACAGAATCCTCACTGTCTGAGAGTGTGTGTGAGTGTGTGTGTGTAACGGTTATCTATGTTGGGAAACATGAAATCGAGGACAGTGTGCAGCAGGAGCGTTGACGCAAGTCGATTGAGGAGAACCAGACGTGCACTGATTAGAGGCAAGAGTGCGTGTGGGAAAACACAACAACTAGACAGTTTCTGACAGGAATGTGCTCTTCGAAGTGTTCCACAACGGCACAAAAACACAAACAGAGCAAATATTTCCTCCTTGGCTGATCAGTGATGAGTGTAGGTGGCCGAATAAACAGACCAAAAAACTGTCCTGATCAAAAGGACATAATAAAAACAACAACTGAGTCAGCACAGGTGAGCAATAAACTGCTGGGACTGCACACTATAATCGTAAAGTAGTTTTGGTTTTATTACAGGATGGTTTCTGGATAGTTGTTCCCCTAAGTGTCTGCATTCTTTTCCCAGAGGCTCCTCTGTCACGTTTTAAATAACAGACTTGCAGCACGAACACATCCAGAACCAGTACGTACAGGCCTGGGCTCACTCCAGAAGAAGAACACAAGATTTATTTGAGTTTCTGCAACGGTATTTTGTACAGTTTGACAGCTCTAATAAACATTCATTTCAATCCACTTGGTATCATACGAGGGAGAAAAAGAATCTGTTCAGCCGATGATCGGCACTACTAAACGCTGAAGGTCCTTCTTTTCAAACGTATTGTGATGTTCCTTATTCAGTTTGGTCTTCAGTATCAGCAAACAAAAAGTGAATAAATAAATACATTTCAAGTGGCTTTAAAGGTTTTAATCTGCATTTTATTTTATATAGGGGACCAAAAATGTTTGGTGTTTATTCCCAGAGCACTTTTCATTCAGGAGGCCAAAACAAAGAGTTTTATATAAGATGAAAACAATAAAAAAACAAAAGAAATACAGAGCTAAAGGAGGCTTAGCATGGAAAAAAGTACGTTTTGTTTTAGAGTGTCCAGGACCACAGAGGATAGGAGTAAAGGAATGAAAAGAATAAAAAAGTAAAACATAAGAAATCATAAATCTACATTTAATTCAAATAAGCATAAAGGTTTTTTAACAGGGAAAATAATATAAACACATGTAGTAAATAATTTTTCAAATTTGTTAGATTTTTATAACATTCAGAAAATTTGTGTTTGAAATAATTACAGTTTAACTGCTTGATATTATTGGGTCGAAGGAAGCTTCTAAATTTTCTGAGTGAGGAACAGATGTACTTCATTGCTTTTTTGGCACATGGACTAAAATAGATGAGCACTATTTCAACATCTGCAGCACGCTGCACTTGGACTTGTAAATAACAGCTTCAATAAACTATAGTAAATGCAAAATGGGTGAATTTTAGTATCTTCATTTAGAAGAAACTGGTTGTACTGCTTTGTTTTGTCCAAAAAAGGCTGTGAAATGGATTTTTTTGAATGGTTGATGCTCCTTTAGCCTTTAAATAAATAAGCCCCAAAATACTGACGGGTAAACTTAAAATGAAGATGTGGTGAATTAAGGATAAATCCAGTGAGTTTCAAATAAATCAGTGTAAGAACCACTACATTAATTCAGCATTATCAGACTTTTATCTTTTAATAAATGGAAGAAGGAAAAAAGTCTGGAAAAAACAAACATTGCCCCTTACTCATATTTTTCCATTCTTATCATGACTGAGTAGGAACCCATGTTTCAAATTAAGGAATAAATATTTTTAATTTCTAAAAGGCAGCTAAAAGCCAAATCAAAATGATGTCATGAGTTTGCTTTAATTCACACAATACCATAAGTTAAAAGTAATGTACTTTTTATTAACAATATACATTATTCTTATATAAGATATATATTTTTAACTTTTTAGTATACTTCTGAGATGAAATCAGATTTTTCAGTCTGCTGAATATGTAGCTCGACAGAGATTCCTCTTTCTTGTGAAGACCTGTTTCACTAATCGAACCACATACCATACGTCTGTACACAACCAGAGAGGTGATGGACATGTTGTACTGTATAGTATCTTCTATTCCTAAGAAACAACATATCTGAAAAGAACAGTCGTTTATTCCTCAACATGTGCTTCCTTTAGATTTACGCTCTGTGGTGGTGAAGGGAGGTTTTTTTCTGTGCTGCTGGTGGACTGAAACCTTGTATGTCCATAAATATAATTTTCAGGAAATGAAAAACAAAGAAAAAGAAAAGTCTTGCTTCTAAATGTAAATTCATACCGCTTGATCAAGGTTACATGCTCTGTTTGATACTTTATGCTGGAAATGTCTCGAAGAAACCCCAGACAGAGGTGAAGGGTGATCAATAGGGTTGATTTCCACAAGACAACGTTTTTGCCCTAATAAGGTTGATGTGGTTTGGCTTTAGTTGAAAATAGCACAATATTTATTCATACTTAACAATAACACCAGACTTGCACAGCATTATGACCAGCATGTGCACTGGTCTGCAGCCCCATATGCAACAGTTTGTGATGCAGTATGTATTCTGACTTTCTATAAGAACCTAGCATCAGCGATTCACCCCTTACATGCATCCATTAACCTTGGTTGCCCATGACCCTGAGAATGGCTCTGCTCCTTCACTTTTCATACAAAGAACTGCAGACAAGGAGCACGACATAAGAGCTGCAGTTTTGAACATGGTCTGACCTAGTCGTCAAACTGGGCTTGTCAAACTCTGTCACATTCTATCACTTGACCATATTTCCTACAACTGAGGACAAAATGTTCACTTGCTGCACCTTCCCTAGTGGTCATGTTATGCCCGACTGGTGTATATGCTCTTTCCTTATTTACATCAAGATACATGAAAAGACTAAAATGCCATGGCTTTGAGCTAAAACACACCAACTAAAGGAGCTCCAGAGCATCAGAGCAGTCTCTTTACCTGCTCACCTTTATTAGACGTTTTAACCTCATTAGGAAAGATTCCCTGAACACCAACAGTCTGTCAAGGCAGTAAGACGAAGGAGCAGATATCAGGTCATTCTAATGTACATTTGTTTGTCCCTCGGGTACTTTTAAATAACAGGATTGCGGATGACAGTTAAGACATTTCTAATCTGGGGAAAAAGATCATTCCCTGCCAGCTGCAGAGTGCACTGTGGTTTTTCCACACAGACAAACATTTGTATGAGGTAAGGTAAGTTTATTTATCTAGCGCTTTTCAGTAACGAGACACTCAAAGCGCTGTACATACAATTACAATACAATCACAAAGAATATAAACACAGATACAGACACAGAAAAACAAATCAAATGATACTACAATCCTTCTAAG